>WOFQ01000049.1:0-276644 GCA_012184525.1 Xenoacremonium recifei
GGAGTTCTTCAATCAGTAATTAGATTAGCTGTATTCTATTCAATGCCTTTGACTGTTATATGTGTCTTGTTATACGTGAGTGTTGTGTGTGTATGCTATATATTCTGCTTACATAATAAATTTTAAATGCACCGGTACCGGTGCACTCATATCACGTTATCTTATTTGCACCGGTACCGGTGCACGTATTACTCCCCCAGGTTTGACCACTAGTTACATAACCAGCAATAAAGGGGCCCAAGGAAACAGAGATTTGATAGGACCAAATGTAGATGCTGTTCAAAGTCCCACGCTGATGAACAAAGAAGACATCAGCAATAGTCATCTGTACTATAACTTCAGAAAGAGCTCCGAAGACAGCAAGCAGGGCATTGCTCAAAAGAAGATCAGGCACATTATGGATCCTTGCTGTCCAGATACCAACTCCACATTGAGCCAAGGAGCTGATAATTTACAATGGCCGACGACCAAACTTGAGAGCAAATGGAACCAGAAAGACGGCGCCGATCGCAAGGAACGCCGAACCAATAGCATAGCTATCATTCAGTTGCTGGTCTGTAAAGCCCAACTCCTTTTGCATTGGTCCCCAGGTTGGGCCAGAAGAATTGATAGTTTCAGAGACCATGAGAACGTAAAAGGTGACGAACGCAAAATTGACGTATTTACGCCGGCTTGACCAGTTCAAAGGATCATTGGGGTCGTCTGTCGGTTGTGGCTGGAGGACAATGTGGTCCTGGTCCGAAGCGTCGAGATCGTTCAAGAGCACAGTTCCCGGAGGAAACACGTCAGTGCTTCCAGTGAGGGGCATTTTAGGAAACCTTTCGTTGAGAGAGATCGTTTCTGCAGAATTGCGAAAATGAAGATGTTGGAGAGAAATGGTCCCCAAGTCCCGCTACGTCCGTTAAATAATTCAGATTTTCTTTCCATCAGGCCCTCTAAGTGCGTTCTTGACTGATCGCGTGATGTAGCGGCGAGATGCTCAATTAATGAAGGACCAAGCCAAACTTGGCAACTTTGATGGCCACCCTTCCCCTCACGCCCTACGGAGTAGATAACAGAAGAATGGCCCGTTGACAATTTTGTCGGCTCAAACTCTCCGAGATGAGCAATTAAAACTTTGAAAACGACCTTTTCCCCCGCACCCGAGATACTAGAAGATTGGGCTGTTGGCTGTTATCGTCGGCTGAAATCGTCGGCTGAAAGTTCCCGATGCTCTTAGTCTTGGTACGCGGGCTGGCGGGCCCTGCCATAGACACGTATGGCTAGCACCCTGCACAGCTGCAACTCCTATCATGTTCCCTCGCTACAGTTAGGTGGCCGAAGGCAGGGCCTGGCACGAGGATTCTGCAAAATATAAATGACTTTCGTCTCAAGAGTGAGACTCCATCTAGCTCCAAGACTGAGCAAAACAACAATTGGGTCCTACGTGTGGCATCCTCTCCTTTCGTCGCTTCATATCTGGGAATACTTTACGGAACTGACAGCAATTAGCAAAATGGCTGAAGTTCCCCTCGCAATCGCTTCTCCGGGGAAGAGTACGAATGATGGCACCGACATGATATCTCGGCTCAGATCAAATGAAGAGCACAAAACTGCCCAAGTCGTCATCAGTACGGATAGAGAGAAGTTGGACATTGCAACAGAATTTCTGCTTTACAACGAGCCTAAATATATCGGCTACTCTTCAAAGGAGGCGTCAAAGGTTCGGTGGAAGATCGATTTACGATTGGTGCCTCTGCTGTTTGTGACCCAAACGCTGTGCGCTATTGATGTATGTGACATGATTCACGGTTCTCTTTCTGAAATATGAGATTGATCGATTGAATAGAAAATCGCCATTTCCAATGCTGCTTTATATGGGATGAAAGTCGATACTCACCTGTCGGGAGAACAATACAGCTGGGGTAAGGTAATGAATCCAGATGCTGTTAGCCTCTGCTGATTTGAGGTTATTCAATAGTCGGATCTATCTTCTTCTTTGGTTATCTAATTGCCGAATTTCCCGGCACTGCCCTCATCCAGAAACTTCCTGTTGGAAAAGTATCAGGCGCTCTGATTATCGGCTGGGGATCAGTTACAATGGTCATGGCTGCTTGCCAGAATAGCGCGGGCTTGATGGCGGTGAGGTTCCTACAAGGGGCTTTTGAGGCACCTATCGTGCCCGCAATGTCAATCATCACAGTCATGTGGTATACGAAGAAAGAACAGCCAGTGCGAGTTGCCATATGGTATTCGGGGTTCTCCTCTGTAAGAGTCACGATGGTCATATCAGCAAGCGATTGGTAATAATATGTGGTGCACATTAGGTCTTTACTGGCATCATCTCATACGGCGTCGGTCAGACACACACCAAAATAGCCCCCTGGAGACTCCTATTTCTTATTCTTGGAGGCTTCACCCTGTTATGGGGAGCATTCATTTTGATTTACCTTCCTGATAGCCCCCTAACTGCACGTTTCCTCACGGAAAAAGAAAAGTTCATTGCTTTACATCGGATCAAGTCAAACAAGACCGGGATCGAGAACAAGGTAAGCGCCGAAACATTTTCATTAAGAAATGATTTTTAACTGGAGTCATAGACAATTAAATGGTATCAGGTTAAAGAGTGTCTTACAGATCTACGAACATATCCACCAATCTGTTACGCCATTGCAGTGAACTTCATTAACGGAGCCGCAGGCGTCTTTGCAGCTCAAATCGTGTCCAGCTTTGGCTACGGGCCTCTGAACACCATGCTCCTCTCCATGCCAACTGGGCTCTTCATGACATTTGGAGCATTGCTGGTAGCTATTCCGAACATGTGGCTGAAGAACATGCGCATCAATCTCTGTGCAGCATCGGCAATCGTACCACTCGTGGCGTCTCTACTGGTCAAACGTAAGTGGCAATCCGATCAAGGTGGTGGTTTTTGTGTGATTCTGACAGACTTTTCAATAGATTTACCGGAGGGGAACAAAAAGGGGCGCCTCGTATCATATTATTCTATGTTCTTTTTCTGGGCTGCATACCCATCTAGTAAGGAACATTGCATGTATGGGGGTTTACGAACGCTAATTCTCTTCAGTGCTCTCCCTTGTCATGGCCAATACCTCGGGTCATACTAAAAAAGTCACCATGAACGCCATTCTTTTCTTTTCCTACTGTATTGGGAACATAGTGGCGCCCCATTTCTGGATTGCTTCTCAAGCTCCGAATTATCCGGTTGGTTTCAATTCATGCATTGCCGGAGCTGTCATTTCATTTTCCATGTTAGTGGTCTATGGCATCATTGTTCGCTGGGACAATTACAAGAAAGATAAAGTCCACGGTGGATTCGACGACGGTATGGAAAACGTCGAGGATCAGCTTGACATAACCGACAGGGAGAAGAGGTCTTTCAGATATGTATACTAACGCTAGTAAATTTGCATATTAAGTTCAGGTTCCCGAGGCGGTCAGTGGTAGATGGAATTTATATCTAGAACTTCGGCTCTTAGCATGATGCCAATGTTGCAATGCTTGCTAGCCAAGGCGTAACGCAACTTTCTCTCTACAGGGACATGAAATTAACATGTTAACTCCAGCAGCTTTATGGATAACTGCAAAGCTTAAGGCCAGTCTTCCCCTAAAAAGAGCACATCAGGTTCTCCAACAACAGGTTGTTCCCATGGCCTGAAGCTGTGTGTAGAAGGAAACACGTTCCAATTCCAGTCCCACTCAATACCAGTCATATCAGCTCCGGAATTGAACGTCGTATAAGGCCTTGGACCGTATAAACCGCCGGAATCATCTGCCCCTTCAGTGGATGCTGTGTCGCCCGCGAACTCGTTGATTATTCGCGTGAAGTCCATTAAGGTATCCATTCCTGCACCAGTACTGTCATTACCCAGTGAGTCAAGAACGGTTCGGGTCTCCTCATCAATGATACCCTCAATCGCTCCCTTAGCATTGCACTTTTCCTTGACTATGAAGTCGAAGACTGTGCTCTTGACTCGCTCAAAGACCTTCCGATATTTAAGGGCCGGGCTCCATCGTTCAGTCAGGACGTAAAGCATGATGCTGCAATTCGTCACGGCCTCTCGATGATTCGAAATAAGTAGATCGTGGGGGGATCGCCATATACAATAGATCAGAGTCAGGCCTAATATATCCGGTTAGAAGGAAAAGCCCGGACGGCAAGAAGATCGGGACTGCTTGCCAGCCAGAAAAAGTCTTTGCGTCGCTTGAGGAGTGTAGCAGATTGACGAACTGTAGTCGTGTAATTTCTTGTAAGCCTCGCACACTCCTGCACAAGCATCTGCGCAGATAGCTAAATACTCCGGGTCCACAACGGCTTGGGATATCAGAGGAAAAAGTAGAAATCGTTTGGCAGAATGATATTGTAATAGCTGTGACAAAATCAATACCTGTTGAAGTAACATAGAACCAAAGAAATCACACGGTCAAGCCTTACATATGAGCCTTTCAAATGCAAACGAGCATAGGATGGTTTCCGTCCATTGTTCAGGCCCTGCAGGCTTGAAGGGAGTGCTTCTGGCGTACTTGGAGAAATGGCCAGCCACCCATCAAGCCTTTTCAAGTAACTATTAATAATATCGCAGCAAGGTGGCGTGTCTTTGTCGACGCGGTAGATTTCATGTTGAATTTCCGAGCCAATTCTTTTAATTCGGAGCAGGTGAAGGAAAAATGTCAACGTAGTAGGCGGATTGGTAGGCGTGTTAGGATCGTGGTTCGCTGCAGAGAAGAAGTCTTCTAGCCGTGTACTTGACTCGGGCATTTCTAGAGGAAACTGTAGACAGGGTAGTGAGTAAAGTGAATTATCATCAAACGGATATGCCGATTACCTACCTCTGTATCGATGTCGCGATCAGAAATTGTCGGTGGGCGCCCCGTCCCAATAGTTATTTCCCGGTCAAATAGGTAGCAAGTCCAGAAGAGACGTTTGTCCAATTCTGCAGACAAACCGGAGCGGCAGGCTGAGGACTTCCTATGAAGTCCCAATGCGATACACAACCTCATAGCCAGGCCGATCATCATCCTAGGAGGCCAAGGTTAGTGTCCATACATAGCCAGTGTTGAGAAGATAGTCGCGAACCAAGGACCAGGGTTTTTTGGGGCCCTGAAGCAATAGAATGCGGCCATGGCTAGGAAGATAATGGATCTTCGATCTGAGTATTGGATGATAAGATCTCGGTACTCCATGGCGGCTTCATAGTGCGCATCGGCGTTGACACTGGTGCCTTGGCCTGACTATATTCTAGTCAGCGCCATTATCTTACATTAGTAGAGGATGTAGGTAGGGCATTATCATACAAACTTAAGCATCAATCCACCAATCGCATATGTAAGATGCATCACGCAGGTCTCAAACGGTGCAGCTAAGGTCATTCTGTTATTGTGCCAGTCAATCAGTCGGATAGAATGTATCAACGGATACTGAATGGATACATGTTCCATGTACGAGCTGAAGTATTGGTTGACTTCATGATTGGCAAAGCTGGTCGTCTTGGGCAAGCGTCGTAGTTCCGACTCGGATGACGGTATCATTGCAGCAGGAGAAGCAGCCTGTACATTAGAAGGTTCCACGACTGTCAGGCTATGATTAGCTACCGAAGGATCTTCTTCTTCGGAGAAAACTGCTCGGGCAGAGTTTCGGTTATGAACGATCGAACCAAGCATCCGACCCAAAGCCAGGTTCGAAGCACCTCCAATATAGAGGCCGGACGAATGCAGAGCCAGGTCGCGAACTACGGCTGACAAAGAGTCCGAAACTTGCTCAGTAGATGAAGATTTCTCCCAGTGATCCTCTGCCACCCCTTGGAGACCATCGTCTTGGAAACGGCTTTCCAACTCCGCCACCCGCTCCTCTAAGGCCTTGATATACAGCCTTTGCTCGGCTTTGCGAACCGGTCTGGAAGCAACGTAACAGCACTCAGAGCGACTGCGCCGGCAGTTGGAACATGCAGGCTGATGACCGTCGCATTTTTGTTTGCGGCCTTTGCATCGTTGACAGGCCAATGTCGCTCGCGATTTCGAGGGGCCCTTAGGTAACGACGACATGACTTCTAAATGTTGGTAAAGCGTGGTGCTTGGGCCGAAGGCTGGTCGGGATCAGAGGCCGCACAGCCGCGTCCAGGAAAGCGTATTGGCATCTGATATAGGTTGGTAGATGCGAAAACCGTTTCGGAGGTGAATGGTGATTCGGTTTGCTAGCATTCAATGATCTCGACAATGAGCAATAGCACAAGAAAGGGATAGAAGAGACAAGAAGATAACTTACACTGCCCTCGAGTGATTGGGGGCTTGAGAGGAGAAATTTGTGGAGAAGAAAGCATCACACGTGCCCTGGCACATGACACTTGCGCTGACACATGGCATGTGGATGTGAAGACTTAAATGAAGTGCAAAACAGAAGATCGGGTTTATTCAATGAAGCCTCAGGCAGAAACTAAAGCTATAGCATAATGCTGTATGCGCTTATATCGAAACATTCTCTTTACCCAGTACCTGTAAGTCAAAGCAAGACTCTTTGTTGAGCGGGATGAGGTCATCTTCGGTCGAGGTCGTCCGACCGGGATAGAATGTTTGGGCATGGGTGTTCGGCAACTTTGTCCCGATACAAGGAGGTCCCGCCCTTGCACTCGTGCCGTAGATGTTGGCTCCAACTTGCAAGCTTTGGCATAAGACAATTTCTGATTTTGGAGTCAGATCCTAGGAAGACTTTGAGCAGGCAATTGCAAATATGTAAGCCAAATATGTAAGCGGCAAAAACGTTCCGAGAGAAGAATGCTGCTACGAATATGGAGTATGTTGAGGTATAAGAAGCCTGCCAATTCGCGTCGACGTCATGCATCAACACAAGTTCAACCTTGATTCTCTTGAGGTTTCTTTTTTAAACTTCTTTCAATCTTCAATTAGCATCGATCCTTTAGAATACAATGGCGTCGAACAGTCTCGCTCCCTCTAAGAAGAAGCAGATCCAGCTGAACTTCCTCGAAACTGCCTGCGTCGGGGGGAATGCATTCATCGGACAATGGAAGTAGGACGAGAAAAATTGATATCTTGGGTGGGTTTTATGAACTGATTGCTTTTAGGAATGGGCCAAATGAGGCTGGCCGGCTGAAGAGTCAGATCGAATATTACATCTGGTTGGCTAAGATTGCCGAGAAGGGTAAAATCACTTCTGTCTTCTTCGCAGATTCCTACGGCGTCAATGATGTATATGGAGGCAATACCGATGCCACGTATCGAGGCGGCTGTCAAGTTGCCCAACTTGACCCCATGGTCTTAGTCTCTGCCATGGCCGCTGCGACGAAGTCGGTGGGCTTCGCTGTGAGCGCCAATGCTGTCTATCTGACACCGTATATAATGGCAAGGACGTTTTCGACATTGGACCATGTTACTCGTGGTCGCGTTGGTTGGAATATTGTCACGGGATATACGAACGCTTCGGCGAAGGCTATGGGGTTTGATCATATCATGCCTCATGATCAGCGTTACCAGAAAGCAGAGGAATTCCTTGACCTGTCTTATCGGTAAGTGTCAGATGTCCAACCCGTTTACTCTCTTACTGAGCCAGGATCTTAGGCTTTGGGAAGGGAGCTGGGATGATGATGCAGCGAGATTCGACGTCGAAGAAGACATCGCGTACGATCCAGAACGAATCCATCGTATTGATTACGAAGGTAAATACCATCGATTATCCGCCACGGGCCAAACGCACCCATCGCCCCAACGCGTGCCAGCTTTGTTCCAAGCCGGAACGTCGAAATCTGGCATCGCCCTGGCCGGTGCCCACGCTGAGGGTCTGTTTTGTGGAAGTATTGATCCAGAGCATACTGCTAAGTATGTGAAAAACATCCGAGAGTCGGCGGTGAAGGCTGGACGAGATCCAAAAGACATCAAGGCATTTGCGGGATTGTCCATCTTCCTTGGACGGACACATGAGGAAGCGCAAGCTAAATACGATGCCGCAGAGAAGAATGCAAGTCCAATTGCCGGACTAGCAAAGTTTGGAGGCTACACAAATATTGATATGAGCAAGTATCCCCTGGATGAGCCTTTCAATCTTGGGGATGCCCACACTCCAAGCGACAACGTTATCCAGGGCATCATTACTAGTTTCCAAGCCAGCAACACCAAAGAACAGTGGACGCCACGAAAGTTAGGCAGTAAGATCTCTCTTGGAGGCTTATATCCCATCACTATCGGCACTCCTGAAGAAGTAGCCGATTTTATGGAAGAATGGGTTGCCGCTACTGATGTTGATGGGTTCAACCTCTATTGTGAGTGTGGCAAATGACCAAGTCATATCCGAGACTAACTGTACCTGCCAGGGGCTTCACAGCCACAATCGTACGAAGATCTGGTAGAGCTTCTAGTACCAGAATTGCAGCGGCGCGGCATTTATTGGGAAGATTATCCAGTTCCCGAGGGGACTTTGAGAGAAAATCTAAGTATGGGGAAGTACTCTTCTCGGCTGCCAGACGAACATCCAGCTGGAAAGATCAGGAAAGAAAGAGAGGCTAAAGGACAAGCTCAGAGAAATCCTGATATCAAGGCAAGTGACGTACGCTTTTGGGCAAAGGATTTATAAACTGTTGCAATTCCTGAAAGACAAACTTAAAACGCAGAAAGGCCCGGAACTATCGGCTGATTGACACCGCCGACGCTTACTGTCAAGTCAAATTTGAGATGGGCGAGGGCAACCCCGTTCTTATCATGCTGTCTGAGTTAACAGAGCGGTAGTAGTTCATATTATACTTATTCATATTCCCTCAGCTGCTGCATCTTTGTCTGAGTAAACCGTCTCAATCTTGCACGTACCTCGTCGTCCAATGTACGCCCATACCACGTCTGTCTCCCACCAGCTTCCTACAGCTGCGAGTCGCGAGGCCTGGGAAATATCTCAGACTTTGATGATAACTCCCTGGCGGACCAACTTATCCAGCAGCTGATTTTTGTTCTCGAGCTGATCAACAAAAACCCTGTGACTCACCTTGGTCCCAACCTTCACTTCAACCAATGGGTACCTGGGTCCGGTTCTGCATCGTGGTCGTAAGGCTGGCTGATATTAGGCCAACCCGTAGCAACGAGCTCCGCGGCATCTATCATAGACTTGGGCAATACGATTGTTCCGTCCTTGCCCACTTCGACTACGGCAGCGGACTCCATGGCCTAACCATCTTGAACTGGCTCCAAGAACTCGAGCGCAATCATATTAATTAAGTCGTTCGTGGTGATGTAGCCGAGGATATCCTTCACGCAGTCGTTGTTGACCAAATCGCTCATAGAGACAGGCGACGGGCCACTGGCGAACTCGTAAGGGACGAGAATATTCTCCCCTGGGACGAACTTAAGGCTGAGATCAAGCGGGTCGATCGAAACTGGCCGGACCCATTTACCGGGAATGGTCTTCAGCTTCATCATCTAGTACGGGTTATTCTTCTTCCGTCTGACAACGGCTCCATGTCAGCACTGGCTGTAGCAATCAGGGTCACAATCCTTCAAAGAACTGGTTCAGATCCTCCAAGCAACTCTCGGAGGGAAAGCTGGCTCGGTCGTATTGGATATACACCTAGCAGCGAAAGAAAGGTGTCCAGCCCAATATCGCACGGGTTTTCTACCTCAAATATGTCCTCGTCCGAGACTGGACTGTCTCCACGGGAATCCCGAATCATTGGAGCTCTGATCGGCCTGCATGCGGGCGACTCCCTCGGCGCCACCGTCGAATTCAAATCTCACGCCCAGATAGCACAGCGCTACCCAAATGGTCTTCGCGAGATCGTCGGCGGCGGGCCTTTTTCTTGGTCTCCTGGCCACGCCACCGACGATACTGACATGACGCGAGGCGTGCTGCTCGCATACCGAGATGCCAAGCCCGGAGACGATGTCGCGCGTCTGGCAGCCGACAACTTCCTGGATTGGGAAGACGGAAACTGGCCCGATCGTACGCCGGGATTGCCTCCATTGGATATGGGAGGAGCTACGACGTTGGGCCTGACTCGCTACAGGGCGACTCGGGACCCGGACAATGCCGGAGCAGGCCAAGGATCGGCGGGGAACGGCAGCCTTATGCGTAGTCTTCCCACCGGTCTCTTCCAGCCAGACGCTGAGAAGAGAGTTGCCGAGAGCATCAGGATCAGCAAAATCACCCATGACGACGCTCGGTGCACTGTTGCATGTGCAACTTATAACGACATCGTAGCACATCTTATCGATGGTAGACGACCCGACGACGCCGTAAAGGCTGGTGAAGCGACAGCAGCCAGGCTAGAAGCTTGGTCGCAGGATCTGGTCTGCAAAGCTGTGAAATTGGGACGGACGCTCGATTTACCTATGCTCGCCCGGACAGGACCACCGCCGGAAATGGCTGGCAAATGCGGCGGTTACGTATTGGAGTCCCTGAGTCTTGCCATAGCCGCAGTCTTGGATCAGAGACCCCTTGAAGATGTTTTGGTTGATGTGGTGCGAGTTGGAAGAGATACGGATACTAATGCTGCTATTGCGGGTGGTCTGTTAGGAGCCAGGGATGGGTGCGCTGCTATTCCAGAGCGATGGCAGAGCAAGTTACAATTTGCCAATGAGTTTCGGGAAGTCGCTTTGAGTATCATGAAAGAGGAACATTAAATCAACCTCTTGCAATCTTTGTCATATTCCCTCAACTGCTGCATCTTTTTCTGAACAAACCGTGTCAATCCTGCACGTACCTCGTCGTCCAATAATTCCACAGAAGCATCGCCATCTTTCAAACAATTGTTAAAGAGCACATCAACATCAAAACGTTTCCTTGCTGCATAGTTGAACCAGAATTGCTTTGTAGCCCACGACTCGCGCATACGAGTAGACAGAGGTGGCTCACCATGCGGCGTCTTTGTTGCCCCTTCAACTCGTTGCATTGCCTGCAAAAACTGCTCCAAGCGCGGCTCATAGGCAGCTAAGAAGTCTTCCATAGTCAAACCCCGAAAGAGAAATGAATCTGGTCCTGCCAGCAACAGCCACCACGGCGGTTCAAAGGCATACTGGCTCGGCATGGCATTCGTGAATTCAAGATCAAGTACGGCCGTGATTCGCAGGGTTTCCGGGTCAATGAGCACATTTTGGGGTCGAAAGTCATCGCAGAAAAGCTTAAAAGAACCAGGATCGTTGTTGCAGTGCTTGTCGATCAACTGCCCAAATAGATGGCGGACGATGTACCGTTCCTGAGCATTCTCCGAGTTGCAGCACAGGTTTCTCTGGGTCCAGAGATGGATTATATGCTCTCGTGTAAGGGATTTGAAGTAGTCGCTTGCCGATTCAAAGGGGGCAGTGGGTAATTTTTCGACAGGGTAAAAGGCGGTGGTTGCTAACTCGTTCATGCTATAAGTCAGAGGTCTTGCGGTAACAGACCAGGTATTTGATATAGGATCCTTGGAGATTGCTCCGATGCGGGTGAAGTCAAATTGGGAGAGTTGAAGAATGATATCCGCGATTTGGTCAAAGACAGTATTTAACAGCCGGTTATCGATCTTGGGATTAAGGAAAAGTCTCTCCTTATCTACCGGGTCTTTGAGAATATCAGATAAATGTACACCGTCGACGAAATCTGAAATAATGAATGGCCCAAAGCGTTGTGGGCTGTCCCTGGTTAACCCCCAACTCAGCAAGCGGGGGATGGGGATCGTAGTCTTTTCGTGCAGAAATTTGATGATCTGAACCTCATTCGTGACCTTCTCATCTTGAAAGACCGTATATCCGGGTTTAGGGAATCGAATTATAGCATCCGGGCCGTCGTCGGTGAACGTGACTCGCAGGCAGAAGTTAAAAGAGCCCTCAAACCAGTCAATGACTTCTATAGCTTCACCACCTGGTCGGCGATGAGCAACAAATATCGCAATCTCGTCTGCTGCGTCAAGAATTCGGCCCTTCCACGCCTTCCACTGATCATCCCCGACTTTCTCGGCTATTTCATCAAAGGTGGTTTTCATTGTTGTCAGGCGGTGAGGAACGTAACGAGGTTTGCTGTCCGCTGGAGTCGGCGCATTGGAATGAGCATCAGGTTGACAGCATCTTCGCAGCCTATCGCAAATAACTACAAGCGACACGAACTCTTGAAGAGTTGACAGACTCTAGAGCTGAGAGAACCCCACAATGCTGCGCTGGTAACCTTGTGTTAGTTGAGGCCCGGCGTGTTTCAGCAAATGTTAAAAAGCATGGGTTAACAACATCAGAAAATAAAGAAAATAAATACTATCATTAAGAACTCTTGTTGAGGGATTACTCCCATGTTAAGCCTCTCCCTGATTAATTAATTGTGTGGAAGGTCTCGGCGATCAAATATCATATTTGAGTTGGTGGTAAAGTATTGTAAATGTTAAAAGTGGGCGGATAGACATGGAAGCTTACGTCTTGGTGCCATATAAGTTAGGCGCAAACTTTGGCAAGACCAGCACCTGTCAGGGGAAACACATATCGCCCAATCAAGCGCCAGATCCTCGATATGCCCAACATGAAAGAGCTTGATGAACTCGACAATGAAGCACAATTACGGGCTGCTAGGCGGCGAAACCCCCAATCAAGAACCATTGTAAGCTCTGCCACCCGTTATTAGACTGCACCTTGCCACCTAGTGTTGACTACTCTCGCAGTATTTCCGATTCGGCTGCCGTGTCCTAGCAGCAACAGGAGCCCAGTCTGATTGGCACCATCCCAATGTCTTACGACTTCAATTACACACCACTTTTTGGGACAAAATAATTATTTTGATCTTGTCCCTTCTTCCTAAGACCTGTGTGTCGTGGTTTCAAAGAAGATTCACGGAATGGGCTTTACCTCGGAAAATCGTGCTCAAGCAACAAAAACCAGACTGGGAGGAAGAATTTGACACCGAAAAGGCCACCTACGAACTTTTACGACCACTTCAAGGGACTCTCATTCCTAGGTGTTATGGCCAGATTGAGTATGACGGCGCCCGCGCGTTGATTCTCTCGGACATCGGCGGCGAATGCGTTGCTGAGCCAGAGGGTGCGGTTTTACGAGAACAGGAGTTGCGTCCGTTGTTTGAGAAGGCACTGAGAGCTCTTGCTGAACACGGCGTGTCCCATGATGATATCAAACTGGATAATTTCCACCTAGTCGATGATGGCAACGAGGAAAAAATCATGGTGGTACATAGATTTGGAACGTGTGGACGTGGATCTGTCAAAGGAAGATTTCGAGTTCATGGCCATGTCTAATACCAATCGACTAATGCGATGGTATAAGGGACATCTCGAAACCCTGGAGTATGATGGATTATTACTGCCTCGCAAGCATGCCGCGAAATCAGAGTAGGATACCCATGGGGAAGTTCTAGGGTAGTTTCGTCTCCGCTCGAGACTAATACGGAGATCAGAGGACGAGACGTGCACCCAATTTTTGCTTTGTTTTTGCAGAAGGGGACTTCTAGGACTCCTAGGACTTCTCAGACTTCACCTCTCGTTGCTTTTTATGCTCTCTAGTGTTTCAATGGCTACGCGTCGAGCTCGCGCCTTGCTTGATCATTGGTTGGAAAAACGTGCCGCCGTAAGAAGGGCGCAGCGTGAAGCAGGGTTTGTGATTCGATGTCACGAGCTGTGTGCACTGTGATTCGATGCAGCGAGCCGTGTGGCCTAAGTCAGGCTCAAATTACAAAATGAGTTGGGTAGGAACAAAACCCCGCGACGAAAGCTGACCCTCTCCTTCGGTCAACTTTCCTCTATTCTACCCAATCTCCGAAATTCCTACCACTGTTCCGCTCAACTATGCCGGCAGACGTGTCGGAGTTCGAATTCGGTCTTAGCCATGTCGCCCAGCGAGAGAACTTTCCCGTTCTGCACCGCTTCCTGCAGACATTCCTCAAGGAGGTGCACGTAGAATTCTTCAAAGACAGATGTATCCATAAGAATCATCTCAGTCTGCTCTGTACCACGCACACCACCGTCAATACTACGAACAGTGGCGGCGAGCCTGTTGAACTCTCCGAGTTTAGGGTCTCGATGGATTTTGATCTTTCAACAATCCCTCCCGCCACGTATGGTTATGGCTATGACCCTAACCAAGCCATCCCCGGGCAAAGCTGGGAGACGGTGGGGATAATGACGATGAAGCTCAGAGAAGCCGACAGCGAATGCGAAACGGCGACAGTTAGCTTTCAGATGAAAGTAAAGCGGAACCTTCGGGCGGGAGATCTGATCTCTGTCTTCCAAGGGACCTTCCAGCCTAATTATCCTCTCCAACCTCATCTCCCAGAAGGACCGCTAATCGATCTGACCCGCTTCCACTACCGCGTGAGACATCCTCCTACATCAGGCATGCATACAATCGGGCACCGCGATGTTATGTGAGTAGAGGAAAAGAGATGAGATGACTCGCTGACAATATCTCTAGCGCCCAGTGGTTGTCCAGACTGGTCCAGATGGATTTTTTTGACAGTAAGGCAACGGTGTCTGCTAGATACGTGATCGTCAACACGGAGTTTCAGAGCGAGTTCCCTGGCATAATGGGATGGGAGTACTACTATGAACGAATACTCTATGATGCGCACGGAAACCGCCTAGTTTATATGAGGAAATCTCTGATCGAAAAGGCAATCTTCGATGAAAACGACCTGCTACGCATGGAAAGGTGCAAGTATAAGGCGATACCATACAGCCAGGAATGGAGGCCGGCGGGTTTTGCGGGAGCACCGAGATAGAAAGCAGAATGTTCGGGAATATACTTCCAGATGGGAGCGATGATTGATCTTAGGCAATGCCTCATATGCGCATCATGATCAATGAATAAAAGTCAATTGGGTTCTTTTCAATCTTCAATCGATGTACATAGCGTGCTGTCGTGATAGTCTCGTTTAAGCACAGCGATCAGTGGAGGGAGTCCCGCCGCATTCCGGGGCTTCTTCTTTGGGGCAAACCTATACAGAGTACGGAGTATAAGTAGCTTATCTTATCGACACCTCAGGCTCCGCCCCCCAAGGCTACTATGCAAGGCTATGTCTCGTCATTTTTCCACTCGGAAACATATGCTTGCAAACGCTCTACTCTCTAGTATTCCGGCCTCAGTCTACGCAGAGGCTTTCGGAAACTATCACATAATTCTCTCCAGAAAATGCCTCGAATAACAGACATCGCTACCCGGTGATCAGACAACCATGGCGCACTTCGTTCCCCGGCAATCGTTCGCGATACCCAACTCCATCCCCAAGACCTACTACCTCGGCCACCATGCCGCCGGCCAAGCCAAAATCGTCAAGACCCTCTCGAACATCTCCTTGATCCTCGAATGCCGCGACTTCCGCCTCCCCCTATCGACCCACAATCTCCAGCTCGAACGTGCGCTGGCCGGCCGCGATCGCATCGTCGTATACACAAAATCCGACCTCGGGTCTGATTCGCCCAGCGCGGTAGCCGCTCTGCGCCGACTCTATGGCGATCGGATTGTCTTTTGGGACAAGAACAAGGCGTCTGCGACGAAGGGGCTGCTGAGGAAGGTCAAGGAGGTTGCGAAGGCAGTGGATTCGCTGACGGGGATGCGCGCTCTGATCGTGGGCATGCCCAACGTCGGGAAGAGTACGTTGCTCAACGCATTGAGGAGGACGGGCACTCCTGAGCGAACGGCAAAAGTGGCCAAGACTGGTGATCAGGCCGGAGTCACCCGCAAAGTCGGGACACCAGTGCGGATCCTGGAATCCGAGGAAAACGGCGGCGTAGGAGATGGCGTATACGTGCTGGACACACCGGGTATATTCCAGCCCTATGTCGACGATGGGGAAACCATGATCAAGATCGCCATGGTCCAAGGCATCAAGAAGGGCCTGATACCAGACGAGATTCTGGTTGACTATCTGTTATACCGGATGAACCTCCTTGACCCTAAGATGTACGCTCGATACAGCGAGCCCACGAACGATGTCAATGACTTCCTTACTGCGGCCGCCAAGAAAGAAGGCAAGTTGAAAGGCGGAGGCCTGCCAAACTGGCAGGATGCTGCTGCCCGAGTCTTGTCTCAATGGCGGAACGGGAACCTGGGGAAATTCGTCCTTGATGATTTGTCAGATGAAGCAGTCCAAGAACATCAGGCTCGCATTATAGATCCTAAGATGAGTCTAAACCAGGCGAAGAAGCAACAAAAACAAGCTCGAGCAGCAGAAAAGTAATAGCAATGTATAATATTCACGACAGTTGTCTGTCAAGTTCCCTAGATACCTTATACCCTCAAATCCATCAGACTCGTTGAAAACTCATACCTAACCGCCAGTTCCAGGCACACGATTCCAATTTCATTCCTAACCGCGTGGGGATCCATTTTAGTGTTACAAAAGAGAACGTGAAGAACAAAACCGATAAATGGGCTTCCCCTGGCTCACAATATGAGCAATGATATGAGGTGCCTCTGGATACAGATGGTTGACGCCAAACAATGTCTCTCCCCGAACGCCTTCTTGAAGTCCATTCATAACAGTAATTCTGCGTCATCTTGTGACGACAAGGAAATTGCTGCAAGTCGTTATGCGTATTGGTTCTGCCACTTGACCATATCACGTGTCAGAACATCCATCATCTCCATGCAACTAAGATCCTTGAACTCTTTCGGATGAGAAGAGTCTGGTGGCGTATCTTCTCGAGGTACATCGGCTTGCTTGTCGGTAGGCACGTTGGGTTGGTGCATTGGGGTGTGCCAAGGAGATGACTCCCCGCTGTCGAAGAGTGAACCAGGGTTGGATTCAGCGGCGAGATCGACCTGCGTCCTGGAAATGAAGTCCATAATAGCGCCAACACGACGCTTCATGTCCATCATGCTCAACTTGGGAGCCGCAGCCCTCTTGCCATGCCGGTGGTGGTCAGACCTCGAGTGTCCCCCTTCCTCCCCGGTCTTGTGAAGGTCTCTTGACATTGATCTGCCCGGAGAGCGGCTACTGTCGAGATCACGATCTCTCGTGTACTGGTTCCTGCCCTTGCCCTTTTTGTGATGCCTGGCTGCTCGTTTGTGTGTCGTTGGGGCGGGATGGGCATGAGGGGACTCAGGAACGGGTGTCGGTTCCTCCATTCTCTCTTGGTATATTGGGACCTCGACGCTCTCCGAGATTGGTGTTCCGGCGGCGACCTGGTGTAGCTCTTCGGAAAAATCAGAATCTGCAAACTCGTTAGAAACAGTGTAGGCAGCGTGCCATTCGGGGACCAACACCAACCTTCTTCGCGACGTCTGTCGTTGCGCCCTTTGCGCTTGTTTGCAGGTTCTTGACGCTGTTTGCTCTTGTCATCTTTGTCCGTCCTACGCGTCGTTGAAAGTCTGTCGACCTCTGCTGCCTTTTCTGCGTCGTCCGTGTCTTCTGCATCAGCGACTTCCTCCATGTCGGCATTGTCTCCAGTATCTCCTGTGGCGTCGAGGTCCTTCCCATTCTCTTGATCCTTCGCATCCTTTCCGGTGTCTTCGTCCTCCGGGTCGTTGGGATTCCTCTCGCTCGCCGTATCCTTGGCACCATGTGCGCTTTCTGGCTTTTCGACAATCTCCGAAGCAAGCGCGCCCTCCGCATTGCCAACTTCCTCTATGATCTCTGTGTTCTTTGCACCGTCCCCTTTGTCGACATTCTTGGCGCCGCCGACTGCTTGTGACTTCTCAGGTGGCCTCGTAAGGGCCTCGCTCTGAGCCGATTCTGCACCCTCGTTCTCGGCGTGCACCACCTTCTCCGGACCTACTGCGTCACTCGCCCTTTCAAATGCGCGTTGCGTTTCCTTAGGGGCCTCCTCCAGATCTGCCATATCTGTATCATCTCTGGTCTCCAGGGTTTCGACCTTCGTCTTCTCGGCGGACCTTTCTCTCGTAGATTTAAGGTGACGAGGCTTCCTCATGATGCTATTGATGATGGGTTCCTCCTCGTCATCGTCTTGATCGAATACGTCGATTGCCGGGGCTTGCAGTGGTGAGGTTGATCCAGAGCTGGTACGTTGTCGCTTGATTCCTTGAGGATGCCTTAAAGAGCCGTATTTCACCAAGGGTATATTGTCAGTTGACGTCGAGTCGTCGCTTTCACTCCGCCCTCGTTTCGCACGTCTTGTCGTGCTCGTAGTGCTTGTTTCGGGTTTTGAGTTGGGAGCATCCTCCTTGCTAGCTTCAATAGCACGAAGTAATTGCTCATCTTCGTAAGCTCGGTCACGGCTGTTCATCGTTGAGCGGCGTTTCGAGGTTTGGGTCGCGGGAGGCAGTCGAGAGGTTTTGGTGCCCGAGTTTCTCGGTGACCGAGCAGTTTCTTTTGCAATTGATGCAGATCGGGATGCAGTGCGCGCAGGACGGTGGAGGGGAGCATATTTGGAATATTTTTGGCTGTTGGGTGGTACTTGTCAGCGGGAGCAGATTCGGAAAACGTAACGCCGAGAGAAAAGTGAACGAAGAGTGAACGGTGGGCGTGCAGGAAGAGTGATCTTGAAGCACAGAGTGATAAGAAAGTGAAGAGAATACTTACCCATTGCTCGCTGTATGAATCTTGTGCAAATCCTTCCGACACTGCTCGCAGAAATACTCATCCGGTGAGCTTTCGGCACTGAAGATGCCGACACACGCGCCATGCTGCCACACTTTACATATATCGCACTGAACGAAGAAGCCCGTAACATCGTCAGACAGTTCAGTCGCCGCAAAGAAGTCGGCGTCAGGCCCTTCCACAGGTGGGCGACCTGGGTAGTCCTCAGATCCGCAGATACAACGGACAGCCTCGTCTTCTTCCTCTAGGAGATCGTCGCTTCCAGTCGCCATATCGAGGCTATCGAATCTGGAGACTTTGTCGGCATCGTCATCGTGACCGCGCCTCCTTCGTCGGCCGAGAAGTGTATCGTCGAAGTCTTCTGGGGGTTCTGAGGAGAGACTGACGCTCGGGGTCGACTTGATGGACGAGGGTTTGTTGACAGATCTGGTGGCTCGCTCTTGACGACTGGAGGTGCTGGACGAGCCGGAAGACTGCTGAGACTGCGAGTTGGTCGCGCGGGCCCTGGAGGATCGACGCGGCGAGAGAGGTGCCATTGAGGCTGACGGTTGGAACGATTCGTACAGGAAGTGCGCGACAAGAGGAGAATTTCGGACAGTACAATTCGGGCCAGGCAGAAGGTTCGTGAATCTGACCGAAGAAGAATCGAGCGCAAGCCCTATGGGGAGAATTGAGAGTGTCGAGGAGGCGAGAGGTGCTCGGCTTCTCGCGTGGTCCTTGAGGGAGAGAAGAGGAGACGAGGGCGACGCTTATGACAGAGACTTCGAGCAAGGGCGTAGTCGAGTTTGACCAGTGATCATGACTGACGCGTGCAAGAGAGTCGCAGTCATGACACGGGAAGACTTCGAGGAGGCGATTCAGAGTCGACGATTGCGGCGAGGATCCGTGACAAGAGAAGCACTGGGAAGAAGAACGAGAGAGGAGGATGGCCGGCTGGGCGTGGGCTTTGCTTCGTCCGGGGCCGGCGAGAGGGTCCAGGTCTGCCTTAGTCCAGGTCGCCTGGCAGGAGCTCTCGAGACGGGACCGCCCACTTGCCTTGCGCGCGAGGTGGATGCGCTTGGGACGGGATTGGGAGTGCATACGGAGGTACGTACCCCCACGGTGGCGGCGGCTAGATAATGCGGAGTTAGTGTCACCAGCCGGCAGCCTGCATCATCTCGTGCGGAGAAGCCTTTCCCGGATAATCTATGGCTAGCAGGCACTGAGGTGATCCCATGGGTGGCATGTTCTGCAGTTGAAAGTCAGCCTCTGAGAGGAAGTTCTGGACGTGTAGCACACGACCTCTTCTGGGAAGATACTCTAGAGGCTAATTGGGCCGGAACAGGGCGTCGGTCGTGATTCATGACTTGGTGCTGTTCGTCCGATGAGTTGGCAAAGTTGCTTGTGACAAGGACGCCCCAAACTCTGTCCGAGCCACAGCAAGCCACACTCCATCACGACTTATCTGCAACACGCTTACATAATGTCTCACATCCTTGCACACCTCCTAATCCATCACACAGCGGGTGCAGAGGCACTATGAAATGCTGCCATTTGCAATCAAAAGGTGGTACACGGAATCACCTCCGACAACGACCCCTCAAAAACCCGCACCCCCTCCTCCTTTTGCTGAGGTGGTAATACTCTTCCACGACCGACCGACTCCGGCAGTCTCGCTCCTTCCGAATTCCTGCACCGCGATTTTTTTGGGCAACTGCAGAGGCATATCCGGGTTGTCTCTTGCCCAGAGTGTGGGCTTGTCAGTTGGGTAAGGCCCCAACGTCAGGATCCGCAAGACAACCTCGGCCTCTCTGTGTGCAGGCCAGCGGGAGAAAGGACAACTCTGGATCACCTTTAGCCAGAGCCAACCAGCTTGTTTATTGTTTTGCGGGAACAGGGACTTTGCTGCTTGGCCTGGAGAAACGTTGCTGCTGTGGCTTTGCTCTGGAGCGTTGACGTGTACAAGCGTTGTATCGCTTATTAGGTCCGCATCTGACCGGCCGCAGAACGACGCAGAACCTACGTCGAAGGCACGACTCGAACTCTTTCCCCTCGTCGATTCCCGAACACTATTTCGAGCAAGTGTATCTTAGCTCACGACCAATATTTGCTGTCTGGCACCTTCCTTCGCTTACCTAGGTTCCGTTCCAGCAGGAAGGAACAACTCAGACCTTGCGTTGCTTCAGGTTGCTGCAGGCTCCTTCCGCTTCGCAGAGCAACTCGCTCCTGCGTCTTCCAGGTCGCTTAGAAATTCCAATGTACGATGTGTGATGGGTAGGTCGCGAGCCCTCTCTCTCATTCGAACAGACCTCATGTCTGTCTTTCTCTTTGACCGAGCCAAGAAACCACCAATCCTCTCCAATCACCGCAAGATCGCACCATGAGTCTTTGCCGTATTCTTCGGGCCATCATAGGCCGCATCCGTTTGATATGTTCATCAACTTCCCGCGCTGTTCAAGAGTTCTACCATGATGTGTTGAAGCCTTTGCTGACCCGGTTGTTCGATTTGTTGGATGCAGAAGAAGACCCCAGAATGTCGCCAGATACTGTATCGTCATTGTTTCCCGATCGTCCTATCCGACCACTGCCGAAACGACGGCTTCGCGAGCGACTCTCTCCCGAGGTTGCTGATTCGATAAAATACCCCCCGTCGCCCGAGGAGAACGCCCCCCTCTTCTACTATCCTCCGTACAATTCGAAAGATGAGGCGCGGTCGCAGCGCTCGCAAACAAGCAACCGGGGTGAACAAAGTCGTCGGGGGGATGTCGAGCGAAATTACACTCCTCGGCAGAATGGCCGGGACGCTGCAGATGCCGACGTGGAGGGAACTTCGTCGCGGGGAATCTTTGTTACACGAACCACCCCTGATGCTGTGACTCGAGGCGCTCGAGGCCCTTCCCGATCAAATCAAACCCGGCATACAAACCCACAACCCCCTCCTTCGACAACATCATCGGTCGATGGTTACGACTCGTTCGAAAACACAAATAACAAGAAGAAGCGAAAGATACCTTCTGCTGGGGACTCGCTGCTCGCCGGGGCACATGCCCTCAATGCGGAACTTGCCTCGCTCACCATGTCAAAAGGAACATCTTCTACCGGAGATGAGTCCCGCGGTGGTGACCGATATGCTGCTCACCCCTATGCGCCTATCCAAAATGCCAACACTCTGATGAGCGGCATCCCGGGCATTTCAGGGCCAGGTAGAGGTCGACTCATCCGATCCAGAAATACACGGAGCCCTCTTCGAACGCTGCCGGATGGGAGCAATACATGGGCTGGACGAAGAGCGGCCCAGTCCCTTCTAGCACCACCGGGTAAGTTGATTTCTTTCCATATCTGCAGGTTTTTCCTAGTGCTTTTGTCGCTTTGCGATGTATGCGGGGTAATCACACTGCACGCGATCTCGAGATTCGATGCTGTCACTTGCCTGGATTGGGAGACAGTTGCGGACCATGTCCTCTTGAGTTTCCTTTGTAAACATGATGGCCGGACGCTCTTGCATTAGCTGTCAAACTACCAACGGTCCTTCCCACTGATCTTGCATTGGACTCTTTTCTTCCCATTCCTCGACTGCCCATCCTTGGACTGACACGTTTCTTTTCACTTGTAGCATACGACGGGGGCGGTATCATTTCAAACGCCATAGCGAACGCGGAGAAGTTTCGACCCCAGGGTCAAGAAAACGTCAGTCTTCTTGAACAGCATTTCTCGACAGGAAAATCCAACCCGACTGCTGGCCAGTTCACCTTCACGTGCGACTCGCAAGTGCCTGGCACTCTGCAATGGCCTGGTAAGCTCAGTTGAATGTCTTGGCTAGTGTGTACTGACGTAGGACTTTGATAGGTCGTTCAAATAAACAAAGCGTTGGAACCCAGACCATGGGCAATACACCTGCAAGGCCAGGTGCATCTGCTAATACGCACCCTGGCACTTCGAAAACTACTACAGCACCACGGCCGAAAGGACGTCGGCAAGCCCGGAGAGAATTGGAGAAAGAGCTCCGTCTCACAGCACGGGAACGTAAAGAATTTGCACTTGAGGATTACTTCAACAATCCTCCTAAACCTGAAGACATTTGGATCTGTGAGCTATGCGAGTACGAACGTATCTTTGGAGAACCACCTCGAGCTCTCATTCGGAGATATGAAATGAAGGACAGAAAGCAACGCCTGGAGGAGCTAGATCGCAAAAGGCTCCTGGAGAAGGCGAAGGCGAAGAGCAGGAAAGCCAAAAAGACCGGCAGCAAGCTGCCTACTAAAGCTGGGCAGGCATCTGGCGACACGATGCCACAGGGCCAGCCGCCGAACCCGGCAAACCCGCCAGCTCCCCAAGCGCCAGCGCCAGCGCCAGCGCCAGCTTCTGGTGGTATACGGACTGGTCCCTCTCAAGCGACCGGCAATACGGCAGATCCAACCAAGGACCGCGGGGGCACGTTCACGAGGCAGCAAGGGTTTCTTTCAGCTGCGTAGGAGAGTGTGATGGGATATCCGCTCTTCACGGCCCACCCGTTCCTTGGGAGTTTATTTCCATGGGGCAAAGCAGCTCGGCGACCGGAATAGACAAGTCGAATCGGTGAGGAGGAGACTTGAGCTTTCCAAATGTCGGGCATTTGCTCCGATCATGATCATCTTCATCATCTACATCAGTATCAGCGGCGGTGGATTTCACATGGGAGGCATTGCGACTATTCGGTTTAGCGATGGGATGGTAATTAGTGAGGGAGGGATCAAGCGTTTCTTTTGCAGTCTTACTGGGTGGGAAAATGGTGGACATCTGATAGCTGTGTCGGTAATGCGTGCGTGACTACATAGGCTTCTCTTGCTCCCTATCCTTATTCAATTGACTCAATTCTTTGGACGAAGCCCCTTGCTTGACTTGGTTGTTTGCAAGACGAAAACAGACAGACGGAATGCGCTGGACGTCTGGGACGCTGACGTCAGGACGGGCCGCTGAAGAACTAGCCGGGTCTTACCCTAACATGACATCGGATCCATGCCTCTCCAGGCCTGCCAGCCTGTTCCCTGATGGAAAAGCGGTGATGAACGAAGTCCTGAGGTGTCGGCATACGGTGTTTAGACCATGATCTGACGCGTGTGGCCTCGCATCCATTGAAACTGCACTTTGCAATGCAATGCATGCACGTAATCCGTGACAGCAGACGGGACGCTGGGATATGCTGGGCTGGCCAATGGAGGGCTCCAGCTGCTGCCCTGGGCGATCCTCAGGCGCTGTTTCAGTGCTAGTGCGAACCCGTCCAGTGCCAGCCAACCTGAACCTGACCTGCCGGATGCGCTAACAGAAAATCGGGCCTCGCCCTAGCTCGAGTGGCTCGATGTCCTTTCGTCATCATCTCTGCCATTATTATCTGGTTTCCGGACTTGGTTCGATGAGCTGTCGCAAATCCCTACCTACCGACGCTTTCCATCCATCTCTTCGCCGACATCCATCGCCGCCTACCTAGTCGCAACACCAACAGCTATCCTACGCCCTGTCGCAGTATAATTCGACGCTTCTCATGTCCAGCTGGTGCTGATTGACCCTGGCTTCGCGCCACAAAGACGCCCACCATGTTCGGAGGGTCGAGGAAGCACCGGGTGCCCGCCCAGGTGAGTTTGCTTGAGGACGCCTCCCGAATTCAGTTTGCTATTCGCCGGCCATCAAGGGAAGCAACAGAGATATACTCGCCGAGGCGGCTGTACTCTGGCGTTCATGGCCGGCGCTCGTTGGAACCTCATCGTACCTCAGCTAAAGACATGTGCTAACGTGTGTTTTGCGCCGCGATAGCCTCTGACCAGAGAGACGGCAAACCCCAACGCCGCAACCGCCGCCGCGTCTGCTTTCATGCGCAATGAACAACCATCGCCGTCGCTGTCGTCGGCAGCCGCCGCCGCTGCTCTCAAAGCTCGACCGACGACTCCGACCAACGTCGCGCACGTCCAGTCTAAGCGAACCCAACGCCGCAGCGCCTCGGTATCTTCTGCGGGCAGCCAGCATGGCCGACGAGAGCTTCACCGCAGCCCTAGCTCGGGCTCAATGACGGAGCGGACGTTTCGGTCACCGTCGCCGGCACGAAGCGCTGCGCCCTCCTCCCACGATGTCCCTCCCGTTCCGAGTCTCCCGCAGCATGGACATTACAAGGCGGATGCTCCCGCTCCAACGCATAAAAAGGCTCTGAGCCTCCAAACCCAGCCTTTTCGAACAGGCAGCCAGCGGCTGAAGGACGGGCAAGGTTCGTGGTTTGGGGCTGCGGCAGCAGGAGACATCTCTAATGTCCGGCATTCCGACGATGTCATAAACTCGATACGGTTGAACGATGCGCGACCGACTAGCCCGAGCTCGTCCATCAATTTTTCCTATCCTCGCTCCCAGCTTGAGTCTCCGACAGGACTCGCTCGACCCGATTCCGCCCTTTCCGACCATACCATGGTCTACGACCCCAATTCACGGCGTATGGTCCCTCGTGGAGAGCTGTTGATGCGTGAACAGAACATTCGAGATGCCTCTGCTAAGCCGGTGAAGAAGAAGAAGCAGACTGTTTCCAGAAGTGGTTCCCATCTGTCCAAGGGAACAGTGGGCAGAGCCAAGGGTACAGCGATTGAGAGTTCATCGACAGATCAGCCTGCTGATACGTCTTCTCACGCTCCGCCGACTGTGCAGTCTTCCAAAGCGATGGATCATATACCAGAACATCCAACACTGCCAGAGTCGCAAATATCGTCCGAGCACTCTGTACCTGAGGAGACGGATTTTGACGTCGAAGGATCATCAAAAGCTATCCACTCTGAGTCTGAGGCATCTACCGTCACGCCTGCAGAGATGTATTTTGGTGACACTTCGCAATCCTCCCTTATCGTCAGCCAAGAGCATGCAAAGCCGGACCAGGTAAAACGAGAAGCTAAGGAGGAGGCGAGAACTACGGAAATTTCTGAAGAAGGATCATTGCCCCGAACGGTGACCGAGGATGATACAGCTCCCGTCAAGTTAGCTCCGCCCGTTTCCCTACAACCGGATTCAGCACCTAATCATGTCGACAAAAGCACCACGCCAGAACCGACTCTTGACGACCGACCCAAGCAGACAGAATCTAGGCATTTTGGAAGCGTTCGTCGCACACGAGTTCACTCAGAGAGCCCACAGCGCACCACACATTTCGCAAAATCTCCAGATCAACTTGTCGTTAGACACGAGCCGCCCCCTCGGGCACTATCACCTCGAAAGTCGGCTCTTAAGCAGAGGAGCCCAACCCGAGATGCATCCCCGTCCGAAGACGGATCGGAGCTTTCTGGCGGCAGCTTTAGGCCAGGTTCACATGATGATTCGGGCATCGCTCGCAAGAAGAGCGTACGCGTTAGTTTCGACGATCAGAACACCGTGGTGGTCGGAGAGTCTGCAACTCCGCCAGAATCGGACTCGCCCATATTAATGAGTCCCCAAACCAAGAAACCTTGGCATCCAGTCATTGGGCGGCATAAAAGAGAACCCCTCCCGCTCGACGAGGAGGAGACGATGACACCCCGACCTACTTTACCTTCCTTTGGAAGTGTCCGGGAGAAGAAGGTTAGAGAAACGGAGGAGAGGCCTCTCGTTCGTCCTTCAGAGTCATCTTGGACGCCTTCTCAAAGGACGACTGATCACGGAAACTCTCCAGCTCAACTCGGTCAGTCGAGCGACTTCGCCATTGGATCAATCCTGGCATCGGAGCAATCCGCCAAGCACGAAGCCAATATTTCGAAATACAGAGAGCCACTGCCTCCCGTAGTGACATCTGTTGACAGCAGTGGTTACATCAGCAATAGTACCGAAAGCTCAGAGGACGAGACTGAACCCGAGCCAAAGGAGCAGGAATTGGCCATACCAACAAGCCATACAGTCACCGAGAATCAGGGCAACGGCAGTGCGGTCGAGACCAAGGACTTTGCCAAGCCCAAGGAGAGCTTCGACAAGACTCTGCCAGAAATTTCAATTACGCAGCCTAGTCCAAGGGCAGACAACACAAAGTCGCCCGATTCGCCCCAGGATTTCTTCGACTTTGATGTTCCCGGTGGGTTTCCCGCTGATGATACTCCCGAGGACTCTGAACAGTCACATACGCCCCCGGCGAAGGAGCATGACCTTGAACCCGAAAACGACGAGCACGAGACATTGCAGGCGGAAACATCACATACATCAACCCCGGCAATTTCAGGCGAGTCAACGCCGGAAATCTCGACTCCCCCTCATATGCACGATATACAAGAGGAGTCTGAGGAATCGGAGAATAGCAGTATCTATAGCGATGCTTTCGAAGATCTCTCTGACATGGAAGGAGATGGTTTCATGTCTCTTGATGCTGTTGTTGACAGCCCTGTTCAGAAGGTTGCCTTCTCGAAAACCCTTGAGAAAGCAATGGCGAAATCAAGAGAGAAGTCGTCATCTAAGGAATCGACCCCGACAAAGGCCGAGTTTCAAGTCCCTCTACAGACGACGAGTGACTGGGAAAACGCTAAAGCCTACTGGAAGAGCCTCAGCGTCTCGAAGAGGCGGCAACTTGAACAGGAGGCTATGGAGGAAGCTGGCGATGAGTCTGACCTTGGAGAATTAGCAGCGGTGATCAAAGCGAAGGAACAAAAGTCTCTGAATACGGCATCGAGGGAAAAGATCAAGGCTGGAAAGCAACGAGATCCCGATCGAGTGTATCAAATACAGCCTGGCACAACTTGGGACGACATGTCAGCACCACCGCCCAAGAAACAAGGAGTCAGCGCAGCCAACGGACCAAAAATTCGCAAATCCATGCGTACTCAAGAACCTGCAATAACGCACACCGAGCCAATTCGATCTACGGGTATGCGGAAGTCGATGAGGGCTGGTGGTGCGGAACCTGTAGCTTCGAGCGACGGTCGTTTGCGCAAGTCGCTCAGAGCCGAGACTCAAGCACCTCCTAGTTCGAATCCCACGATGCGCAAATCTCTGAGGGCGGATAACCCAGGAACTGACGTTGTCGGTCCTCGGGCGTCCCTGAAGAAAAGTGTTAGGCCAACCTCCTACCAGCCTACCACGTCCACCCAGTCGTCTCCAAATCACCGTCGAAATCACTCGGCAGACGCTGTAGGGATGTCAGCACGACCCGCCCTGGCACGGCGAGGGTCTGACTCAAGCGAGAGCAGCTTCAGACGGCTGCGATCCAAGGGAGACGGGTTTGGCTTCCGCAAGACAATGCGAGGAAGCCTCAGGGAACCTGCCGCACCAGCATCCGACAATGGAAGGGGCAGCAGCCGATTTAGCCTTCGTTCGCTTTCACCTTCTGGGTCGACATTCCGCCGCGGTTCTGGTACCCTGTCACCGCCTCCTGTAGCCATGGGCGTGATGCGCCAGTCGTTGCGAGACACTGGTGATGCCGGCGCCTCGCGAAACCGCTTTGGCAAGTCCCCTGGGAAGAAGGCCAAAAAGCCTCGCGGTGGCAGCCGCTTTGCAGACTCCAGCGACGAAGATGACGTCCGACCCTCGTTCAGGAGCCGGTTCCACGATTCGAGCGATGACGAGGATTTCTCTCCGCAAGTAAAGCGCAACGGTCTGCCTAAGTCGTTGAGGAATACGACTTCAAGTTCCGCTGCAGCTGCAGCTATGGGAGTGCCTGCGTCTTCAACACTCGTCGAAGAGTCTTCCGATCTATCGGACAGCGACGATGAGATTGTTCAGCCTAAGCGGGCTGCCACAGTCGATGGCACGTCGGCAAACCGCAACGGATCGGCCCTCAACCGCAGCGGCTCGGGCAGGGGAAGCCTTGCCGTAACTCAACCTCCAGACACGTCTCCTACAGCCCGACCCAAGCACACGCGCCGCGGCAGCTTCATGTCCATCCTGCGCCGGAAGAAAGACCCGGCCGACAAGATCTCTCGCGACATCCGCGAGAGCGCTGCCCGTCGCGACACTCGCCTCGAACGCAGCACCGAACAGCTCGCCGTCATGCGCAGCAACTCCAACTCCAACAACGCCCGTCTACACAAGCGCGGGCCCAACTGGCCGTTATCAGAAGACGCTGGTCCCGCTGACGATGACGACGAAGAAACGTACGTGGACGAGGAGAAGCGGCCTTCTACCGCAGGCGCCGTTGACCACCGGCCTCCCACGAAGCCCGGTCTCCTGAGCCGCCGAAGCACGTCCCAGGGCGTCATCGGCCTACCACGCCATGATGCCGTGTCCGTGTCCGATGTCCAGAAGAAGAAGAAATTCGGCACGCTGCGCAAGATGTTCGGCATCCATGACTAGTGGTGGCTCGACTGCGCTCCGATTCCGAGACGACTAGACGACACAAACACACATACTATACTGGAATGCGATAGAGCAGATGCTCATGCCATGGAAATACCTTCCTTCCCTTGCCTTCCCTTTTTTTACTACCTGTAACTTGCCTTTACGCATTTCTATCAACTATATTACGGTCGACTGTTTTCATTGTGTTCTTCTTTTGGATGGATCCGGGGTGAAAAAGAACGGAGTCTTGATGGGCAGGACTAGCGACCTTTACAACAAAAGGGTCCCCAAGGAGTTGGAGGTGTAGTGACTGGATGTAACACTACCAGTTGGGATGTTGAGGGCCAAGAATAGCCTTTCGATTAGCAACATGACAGTAATAGGAAGTAATATTACTCAGTACACTCATCATGCGAGACTTGTCACATCTGAACCATTCCGAGGCCATATCCATTGAACGGCCCATGGAATCCGGTAGGCTTAGTTTCAATCATAGCTGCTAGAGGCGTTGAGGTCATCTTGTCTGGAGTCATGGTGAAGCGTGAGCCAGACTATAGGCACAGTGCTTGTCGAGATGTAGAGTCCATAATGAACATCAGGGTAATCTTATATTCCCTTACCAAAGACAATTATTGAAGTCCGTATCTTACAATATGGTCGAGAGTGCCCATTGGCTCAGATGGCCAGTCTCGCCGGTCAAAGTCCGCCGGCCGGTTGGACCGCCGAACTTTAGGCGGACGCTTCGGCGAAGTTCGCCGGTGTGATTGATTCGCCGGTCGGGTATTTGGAACCAGCTCGTTATTGTTGGTATGCGTGCTCCTTGGTACGATTTACATGATCCCATATAAGTGCGTGTGTGAGACAATGAATATAATTAGGAGTTGTGTGTTTCCCTCGCTTAAAGGAAAACACTAATTTCATGCCCTTCGAACTGTTTCCCTGAAAAGCACTTCTTGCTTAACAGTGAGCATGTCAAACACGGAACCAGGAACATGGTGTAGAGACGCAGTGGTCTATCAAATATGGCCAGCAAGCTTCAAGGACTCCAATGGCGATGGCTGGGGAGATTTGAAAGGCATCTTGGAGCCTCTCGACCATATTCAAAACCTCGGAGCCGACGTCATCTGGATATCTCGAGTCCGCAAGCCGATCTTGGATATGACACATCCGACTACGAAAGCATTTACCGACCTTACGGAACCATTTCGGATCTTCGAGACATCATCGACAGTTGCCATACTCGCGGGATGCGTATCCTGCTCGACCTAGTCATTAATCACACCTCGGATCAACATGCGTGGTTCAAGGACTCATGATCCTCAAAAGTAGACCCAAAGCGCGACTGGTATATTTGGCGCCCCGTGAAGTACGTGGTGGGCAAACGCAAACCACCAAACAATTAGCAATCTATGTTCGGTGGGAGCGCCTGGGAATGGGACGAAAGCACGGAGGAATACTTCCTCCATCTCTTCTCAGCCCACCAGCCTAATGTCAATTGTGCGAGCCGGGACCTTCGGGAAGCAATCTACCAGAGCGCTATCAAGTTCTAGCTCGATGAAGGCATTGATGGGTTTCGAATCCATGCCATGGGCCTCTTCTCCAGGGACCACAGCTTTGCCGGTCGGCCGAGTGCCGATCAAGTACTGAAGACGGCCTGGATGAGGAATTGAGCGATTCCTGGGTTCGAGAAAGTATCCAATATTCATATAGATGGGGAATGAAGGGGCTTTTGTGGAGATCGCGGGGAGGCAGCGGGAGTTCCCGAAGAAGCGATAGAGGCAGAAGTGGAGGATAGTAGAAGTAGAAGACTAGAGCATGGAGTGTTGACTTGCAGTGGTCAACCTCTCCAGGTCTGTATTGCTGCCATCAAACTCGAGTGTGTACGGTTACGGTGTCCAGAGCAGCACGGCAGCAGCCGGCAAGAAAGTTGGCACAGGGCGACGTTGCAACAGATTTCCGGTCTATCCTTGTGTTTCCCAGACCAAGTTTCTGCAGGGAGAGATCCTCACCGAGATCCCCAGTGCTACATGCGGAGAGCCTTGAGAGCCAATAGAACAGTACGGATAAGTTTGCTGCATACCTAATGCATCGTCACACATCGGAGAGTCTAACCTGTACTATGTAATGAGGCTGGCTGAAATCCAAATGTCTCGGTGCGGCCGGCATTAGCTGATGGTACTACTGGAGCTGAAAACGACAGCTCACGTTCCATCGGACGGTTTGATCCGCTACCTTAAGAATATCCAACTCTGCAAATTGCTATAAAGTCAAGCATGTCGAGTCAGTTTTTATGATTCTTGTAAACTCAACTCTTATCTTGATATTCGCTATATTTTCCGACTTTATGAACAAAATGGCGTTACAACCCACAGCAAGCCACAGACCTATCGGAAAATGGCTACCTGAGCATCGTCCGGCGATCCAGCGATGGGTAGCTTCCAAGCTCAAGGAGGCCAAGCAGAGGGACGATCTGTCACTCGATCCGAGCCTCGCGGCCTTCGGCCAGCTCGTCAACAGCAATTCCGCATGGGTAATTCTATCCAACGACATGTTTACCCAGCCGTCGAAGAAATATGATCATGATCCAACGGGGGCATCGGCCATTCAGAGCTTCGACGAGTTTTTGAACGTCGTCAACCTCATCATTCAGTCTCCGCCGCCCTTCTTTGACACAGAGGAGCCCCCGACAGCCATGGGATTGATTGGGTTCCCCATCAATGCCGTGTTGGACTGGCCTATGGGCACCACTGCTGGATGTGAATTCTGGCTTCTGCCTGAGATCAACAGTTCCTTCAAGGATGTTCTCAATACCTGGGGTTCGTTCTTGAAATCTGCAGGCTCGCAGGCTGGCTTGGAGGAATGGCTGTCTCGGGATGCGCTATCGCTGCTTGCCAATGTAGCTAATACTGGCATGCTTGGCGGACCAACCTTTGCGGAGATTTTCGTGTGTGATCCTACCGCGCCTTACTACGGCTACAACTCCTGGGATAACTTCTTCACGAGGCAGTTCCGGGACGGCATGCGCCCGGTCGCCTGCCCGGACGATGCCCCTCCAACCCCAGAGTGTCCTGACCCAACTCTGGTCCTCACCAACGCATGCGAATCAGCTCCCTTGCAGGTCGTCAAGAATGTTAAGCTACATGACAACTTCTGGCTGAAGTCCCAGCCTTATTCCCTCGACAGGATGCTGAACTACAACACTCAGACCGACAAGCTTGTCGGTGGCACTGTCTACCAGGCCTTTCTGAGCGCCAAAAGCTACCACCGCTGGCACGCGCCCCTGAGCGGAACCGTCGCTGAGATTGACATGGTCCCCGGGACCTACTACAGTGAGAACGTCTTTGAGGGTTTGGCCGCAGACCCGGACGACCCAGACCCTGCGGCGCCCAATTACTCCCAGCCCTACATCAGCGCCGTAGCCACGCGCGCCATCATCTGGATCCAGGCGGACAACCCGGACATTGGCCTTATGGCTATTGTCTTCATCGGCATGGCTGAAGTGTCGGGCTGCGAGTTCACCGTCAAAGAGAACGAGAAAATCACCAAGGGGCAGGATATTGGCATGTTTCATTTCGGCGGAAGCTCTCACTGCATGGTTTTCCAGCCCGGCGTCAATCTCGCCTTTGATCGTCCGGGGCCCTATGACATGGATACTGAGCAAAATAGCCGGGTGAACAGCGTATTGGCCGTCGTTGTACCTCAAAAATGAGTTGGCAGTCTTGCTTTGTTATCTCAAGGTCTCTGGCTCTTCTAAGTCGACTTAGAGTTGAGAAATATACGTAATACGGGCGTGAGCGACATCCTCTGCCATGCATGTTAAGTCTTTTGATGCAGTGAAGACAGTAGTTGTGCCTGTGTCGTGTTTGAAGATAAGAGGTTCCTAAGGAACGATGGTACTTTCGTTGTCGTGGTTGAGATTGTGGACGGGATGACACTGAGAGTAGGGTCACTGTCATCTAATGGTACAGAACTGATCACACTGGACGAACTTAACCGTAGCGCACTGATTGGAGCTGGGTGCGAAGGATCGGTATCGCGATGACTTTTTGGGGGAATACAAATGAGGTCAATTGATCGTAGGAACTTGGAGAAACAATACTAAGATACGGAGTATCAGAGGTGCCGTTCACTGATATTTGAAAGTATAGTGAGTATTCCCTAAAATACAGGGCTCGACTATCAAGCACCCCCCTACAACGAAGGAAGCTAGCACGGACCACAGGCGCCTATTCCTGGCCAGCCCAAATTTGTGCGGAGTTAAGCTAATATCTAGCCTGTAGCTTGCATACGCTGTAACGTGCCTTTCAATCGAGGCCCTTTGAAGCCGGTCACGATAAATGCTCCCACCAAAAGCCCCAGTGACTATGGGTTGCACGAAGGCTTGCTCTTTTGAAGCCGCCCTGAACAGCCCCTCGGCTTTTTCGTCAACACCAACAAAGCCGCCAACAGCTGCATCACGAGTAATTATCTCCAAGGTACCTTCTTGCCTGTAGAGCTCAATCATTAAAGAAGTCGCGAGAAAAGAGACCCCTGCGCTAACTCACGGGACACAATGAATGATGCGCCGCCTCAAGGCACGATATCAAACCTATCCGTGTGATTGATTGCCTGTGTGTCAAGGAGATTGAGCCCTTCACCGCAAGAGCAAAGAGCCAGGCTTGTGAAAATTTCCATGTTCACGCGACATGTTTGGTGGGTAACGCAGGGTTAGCGGAGAGCTGTCAGCTGTCTTCCATTGCAACCAAACCAAACTCACGATCCCGAGCTAAGAATAGATTTAATAATTTATCTCGCTCATCAGGGGCACTCGGCTAATGGGCGACCTGCGCTATGAAGCCCATGATATTCTTTGACGAATTTATCTGCTTAATTGATTCGGAGGCTCGTTTCTCTCTAACCCCTTTCCTCAAATGTTCTATGTAGGGTAAGGAGTCGGCTACCACCGATGATGGTTCACCTTCCGGCAAGGGACTCTGTAAATCGCTCGAATGTCCATGTGCGCGACTCGAAGTCTCTGACAGGCTGGGTCTCACGCGTCTGATGACTTGCAGGTGTTTCGTTGCTTTTTGTCTTCCAGTTCCAGCCCTTCCGTGCTCTGTTAGTCAATGATATCCCGTCATCACGGCAATCCCGTCCAACCAGCACAAGCGAGATGCCCAATCTCACGTAGCAAGCCAATTGGCTCCGTGCTTCGGTTTCACGATCGTGATTGACTGCTATCAATTGCCACCAGCCAGTCGAGTCCATGGGCATGCCGGTTGCGTGCCGGGTCGGAGATGCGCGGTAATACACCACAACCAAACATCGTGAGCCAAGAGACACGTCTAGAACCTCCAGGCTGCCATTTAACGATTGCGGGGTTTTGTCTAGCCTGCTTTTTTTATCAGTCGGTCGGCTGAGCTACGCGCTGGCTTAAACTCTTTGGAGTATTTTGTCGCTTCATCGGACTGCAACGACCCGAAGCGCCATCGTGAGACCCGACTCGAGGGCAATTGAAGCCCCCACCAGAGCTTTCTTCCTACCAGCTCCCGGAGCTTTTCTGCAGCTGCGAGACTGTTGAGGCCCTCCAGCCAGCGCTATCTGGGCCGCTATCCGAAGCTCCCACGCGCCCCGCTGTTGCTGCTGCTGCTGCTGGCATGGATCGTGAATCGGTCAGGTCGGTAGGGGCAAGCTCTCGCGTATAAGTCGCCAAGGTCGCTGCTCACGATGGGCGCTGGGCGTTCTGCAGCGCTTCTGTCTGCCACGCTCTGTTCTCGCCTGTGAAGGGTTCAGGTTCAGATTGTTGGGGATCGTCGAGGAGGCTCCCTTGGCGTTGTTTGTCATTGAATTGGTCGCTCCTGCCATTCCAGTAGTTTCCTCCCACAGACGTCATTTCCTCCACGCGAATCTGCTCTAGAGCATCGCTTTGCCACCGATCATCATCATCATCATCAAGCTCCGTCGAGCTCTCGATCAGGGCAGGATTTATTTCCTCCCTTCGACCCCAATTGCATTGCTCCGTTTCAACTCGGACATCGCACAACTTCCAGCATCATGACTCCCGCGAGCCTCCTCCTCCGCCAATGCGCCCGCCGCGCCGCTCCCGCTGTCGTGCGCCCTGCCTTTGCCTCTGCTGCTGCCGCGCGACGCCTGCACAACGTCCCTCCCCGTCAGGACAAGCCCGGAAGCTATTCGCGAACCGATCCCGATGTCGAGGTTGAATACCCGGAAGACCACGAGCTTCCTAGCAGCAAGCCCGTGCTCGGAACCGGTGGTCAATACGTGAAGCCCACCCTCGCCAGCTTCTCGCTAGACGGCAACGTCGGTGTCGTGACGGGCGGCGCGCGTGGCCTGGGCTTGGTCATGGGACAGGGAATGGTCTTCTCGGGCTCCCACCTGGCTCTTGTGGACATGAACAAGGAAGAAGCCGAGAAGCAGACGGCCCAGATCATCGAGGCGTTCAAGAAGGAGAACCCCCGAGCAGAGCGGTTCGTATAATCTGAGTACAAGGAGGATACGAGAACTGACGCCGATTTGCAGAATTCCCAAGGTCACCGCCCACTACGCCGACGTCTCCGACCCCGAGTCCGTCGAGGCATGCATCAACGAAATCATCCAGGCCCACGGCAAGATCGACAATCTCGTCACCTCTGCTGGTTTCACCGAGAACTTCGAGGCCGTCAACTACCCAATTGAACGCATGCGCAAGCTGTGGGCTGTCAACATCGACGGCACCTATCTATTCGCGACGTCTGTGGCTCGGCATCTGATGCAGCGCAAGAGCCCCGGCAGCATGGTCCTGATCGGTAGCATGTCTGGCTCCATCGTCAACGTTCCCCAACCCCAGGCGTACGTCCATCGTGAACTGTGACCCCCTTTCTGTTGGGACCAAATCGCTGATAAGAAACACAGTCCTTACAACGCTGCAAAGGCTGGTGTCCGCCACCTGGCTGCTTCCTTGGCCGTTGAATGGGCACACGCAGGCATCCGAGTCAACTGTATCTCTCCTGGCTACATGCTGACTGCATTGTAAGTTGTGCCCCTTGACGCTGTTTCGTGGAGCTCCTCGTTCTCTGCCGCCTCAACCACGAGCTAACTATTGTGACTTGTAGGACCGAGAAAATTCTCGATGACAACCCGGATCTGAAGCAGAAGTGGACTTCGCTCATCCCCCAGGGCAAGATGGGCCAGCCCAAGGATCTCATGGGCCCCGTGACCTTCCTTCTCTCGGATGCCAGCCAATATGTGACTGGTGCTGACCTCCGTGTTGATGGTGGCTACACCGTCACGTAAGCTGTGACGAGGAGAAAAGGCTGGGACGGATATTCGGGCGTGTCAAGACGGATAAAATGGCGAAAGAACATGTATAAATTAATTGCTGGTACACAGCATAGACCCTCAGAATGATAAACTTAATAATATTGCGCAGAAACACGTTGACTCAGGCCCTCAACGCGGCCATGTGATTATTCAATCCGCATAGGTTCTTGTTGGTGTTGCTGAGCTGATCTGCCGAAGTACGACTGATGTCTTGGAATACGAGGCCTGCGAGGAACCCGAGCATCATCGCGGTGGCACAGAAACTGCAGAACTCGACATGCCATAATCCTGGCGGAGAGATCCGAGCATGTCAAACCCCGCCTGGGGATGAACAATTTGGGACTTGGAGACGTTTCTAAGTGGGTGTGGGTGGTTCCGTCTCATCAGAGAGGATACGTGCAACAGCAGCCGAACGACGTTGAACGACAGAACATGTCAGCACTTTTGCCTCGCACAGAGGGCGGGAATCAATTCTCTCTACAGAAAGACGCAGTTGGACGGGTTCCTGCAGAGGCCAAAGTAAGGGGACAATGACAATGTAGGGAGGGGTTGTCATTGCGGAGGAGTCGGCATCGGCCACGCCTGTATCCACGGCCGATCAGGGACGACAATCAGACTTGGCCATGTGCCTTCGAATCGTCAAGGGTAGGCAGTCTCTGGGACTGAACTCGCGAAATCGGCGATCGTCGCAGCTGCTGCGGCATCCAGCCATCGGCCAGGAGATTCAGGAGAGTGGCTGGACGGCATGCCGACGGCCGACAACTTTGCTTTTTATATACGTATATGTTGACTCTTTTCTCCCCCCATTTTTTCGACCAGGGTTGTGACCAAGGAGAGTGCCAATGCTACCTCCCACGGCACGGAGGACGGGGTGTCTGAACACTCCGTGCACACTCAAAGCTGTTGCTTGGAATCCGAGAGTTCTGGCCTTTTTGAATCCTGTGGAGGATTGCGTGCTGAAGGCAGTGTCTCCTCGTATGGATCGCAGAAGCTCCGTTTCCAATACGTTCAGCCTGCCATTTCCCCTCTTCTGTGTCAGTCCGGGCCGTCACCCTTGCTTGCGGCATGCTCTTGGAATTATGGAGCTTTCGCAACTGTGCCGTCCGCATCTGACCCGCGCCGCAGACTTACAGGGCTTTTGATGGAGCCCGGAGTAATTGAGGCGTGGGGGTTGAGAGAAGCTTAGATCAATAGCACGAAACGTGAACAAGGCCTGCGCTGGTGCTAATTCGCGGGGAACTTCAGCCCCAAGACTCTGCGCCGCAGGCTTCATTGTCTCGCTTGGTTTACTAAGGCGAAACGGGCAGGGGATGAAATGTGATCAGTCAAGTCTGCGGTCAAAACAACACTCTCCAACCAAGATTGATGTCACCCTCCGGCACTTCCTTATCAATGCTCTCTTGGCAGATGTGTTCCTCTCGGGGCTCACCGTATTGCTCCCCGATCGGAGCACGATCCGATCTCAGTCTCTGGGGAATAGTTGAAACTAGGTAATAGAAACCGTTGAGACAGAGCCATTCCACGGGGACATCGCTTCAGCGGCCGTTGGACACCAAGTCCAACTTGGAGAGCTCCTTGGATACTGGTGAGACCTTTGGACAGGGATCGAGTGATCGGGGCTGTTGGTCGGGGTAGACCCTCAACTCTAAGCCGAGTAAGCATCGGGTCAATCTTCACTGGCCATCACTCCTCGCTAACAAGGCACCCATGACCGGCACTGAGACAAATTGTCCAGCATGGCGGTGGCTGAGGGTCACATGGACGAATGTTCCAGCGTGTGTCTTCCCATCCCCGCAGAGAGTGGCCTGGAGGACTCCGGGGTCGAAACTCGAGGGGCTGAGGATTCGAGATTGCAGGCATTGTGCCGAAATGGAGATCCAAGGCGTGAGGTTATTCCCAGCGAAGCGCTCGTCCATTCAAAGTTTTAGAGTTGCCGCCCTGGCGCCGGCAGAGCAGAAGCGGAGGGTGGCGATGACACTGACAAGGGCTTGTGGAAGGTTGATCACGTCGCCCTACGAAAGACTGCTGTTGAGCAAGGGAGGCGGTGAATCTTGGTTGGAAGATAGCTAAACTCGATTCGGTGCTGACAAGTCCTACGTATTTGTTGAATGGGTGACGAATGACGACTAGAAACCAAGGATTGGATTAAAGGGGTGGTGGCGTTTACCTAGAGACGGCACAGTCAGTTGGTTGGGTGTGAGTGAGTGCGGCTGGCCCGAATATGATAGATCAGGAAATGATGAATGCCCCCCTGCTGTCAACGACTGGAATAACCTCCATGATAACCCCCGAAATTCATATACTTACAGAGAGCAAAAACCGCCGAAAAGTCAGATAAACACGCGGAGAATTCGACAGGACTCGTCACTTACGGCCTGCTGATGAATTAAACTCCAAATTATACGCAAGACACCGTACAAATTCAAACGTCGGCAATGATCCCGCATTTTGAATATTAATCAGGAAAAAGAAAAGAAACCTGGTCCAAAACATGGCGTCTTTAGCGTGGGCGAAGGATGACGAACACTCAGCATGCCGTGCCTTGCTCGCAAAGACTTCCAAACAGGATACACAGTACGTACTCCGTATATGAATTTGAATCGAGGACTCAGTACTTGAGGCTGTTGGTAGAGGAAAGAGAGAAAAGATTTAATGTCAGATGGCCAGCAGATGCAAGGGGGGCATTATCACATGGATTAATCATGCAAGCCCTGTCACGAGTACTTCGGGATGAGTCTGGCGGGAAGTCCTTGTAAATTGTCTGCCAATACGTCTACTTGTGTTGGCTGAAGGGAAGATGTCTTTCTTTGAATTTCTAGCCATCCCTTGTGGCACACTGAGGAGGAGAAGGAAGCTTGAGACGAGACGATGAACGACAGTGCAAAACCGACGTTCGAGATGCTGCTGTCTCAAAATACTCAGCAAAACTACAAAGTACAGCATGCGATAAAGGTTACGCACCTGGTATACAGAGTTGCTTTTTTTCAACCTGGGGTTGAGTAATCATCAAAACAGGGGTCCCGACTTGAGACAAGCGGCCGCTCTCGAGGACAAGCGGTTCTCGGAAGAGGTTCGACGACTCGGACGGGAACAAGGATTGCCACACCATTTCAGCATGGGATAAAGAGGAGATCCCGAGAATTCAGGGCTGATACCAACACAGCATCCGAAGCACTGTACACGCCAGACCCCTGGACTCAGACCCTGCGGCCGTGCTCGTGATGGAGACGGCCTTTAGCGACGGTGCTAATCACGGCAAGCGGGACAGCAGCGCAAGCTAGAGCTGGACCTAACGGAACGGGACGTCGAGATTGGGGCAGACGAGGAGGAGGGCGGGACGGGAGCTGTCACTGAGACGCCACCACTCTCATCAGGAGGCATCTCGTCTTCCCCTGATTCGGGTCGCGGCCGCGCCACGCAGAGCAAGCCAAGTTCCAACCACCAACACACGCCTGGAACACACGCAGGGCCAGACTGAGACTGAGACCAGTTGAGAGACGCATGTTGGGGTCACAGCTGGCGGGCGAGATTTGCTGAAGCAGGCCCCCTGGTCGGCGGCGGGGATCGACGAGAGGCTTCCCCGTTCGCCTCAGATCGGCCTCAGCTTCACAAGAGCGACGAGATTGCTCCAGGAGGGGGACAGACGGCATGAACCATCCATCACGAGCGTGGCTGGGCCGCTAGGACTCGCTGTCACAGTGATTGCAGCCAGAACAGGAGAGAGGGAGGGAGGGACAATGCGCAGGAAAAAGAAAGACAGAGTCCACTGAGCTTGCGAGCTGAGAATGTCTTGGTTGGCTGCTGAATGCTGACATTCATTCACAGGCCTACCTAGCGCTGCCGCCCGCTGAAAAAGCAAGTCTCAGTGTCAGTGGAGAGCGCAGGCGGTAGAACCTGCCCAGTCGCTGCGCTGAATCACCCCCAGCAGCCTCCGCTTTCCCCTGCTTTTGCACAGCATCATCATCCATCCCCTGGCAAGCCTTCATGGATCTGGGCAGGTCCCGAGGCAGAGGGCCAGGGCCTGTTCGCCAGGCGCTAAGATCTGGCGGACACACCCCCCCGTTGCCCCCGGGACCCGCCTAGCCCCGCCCTCCATGCCCCGGACTTGCAGCGAGCTCAAGCCCTGGACGGCTGGAGAGCATGGGCATGGCAGAAACGAGGCGAGAAGAGAGAAGACAAGCAGCATCGCTCCTCCCCTTCTTGCCAGTCTCTCGCTTCTTTGCTTCTGTTGTGCCTCTGGCCGTGCCTTCCTTAATTATTATAAGAAGAGCTCCACCGTTTGCTCCTTCCTGCCTTCTGGCCTTGCGTTGCTCATCCATCACCTGCCCTTCCCACTTTCTAGCTTCACCCTCATTGTTCACCTTTCACGATCCATCTTCTCCATTTTCCCCAACGCTCACCGGCACCTCACTCAGCGCCCACCAATAGCCCTCCATCGCCGCTCAGACGCGGATCCTTCGCTGGTCAGCCGGCACTATTCCAGGCGCAGGCTCACCTGTCGCTCAGTGTCACCCACCCCTCTAGCTCTGCGGGGCAGCACTGCGTAGCGCTCTGTAGCTGCCAGGAGACGCTCTGATTTGGCACCCTATCTGCAACACCAGGTAAGCTCCCTCGAGTTCGTTTGACTTACACCGAGTCATCGACGGATCTCAATCTGTCTGTGCGATTCACCACAAACCCGATGCTGATGCAAACCAGTTCCCGTGGCCCGTTTCCCTCACCTGTGAAGCACTGCTTCCAAGAGAACCCCAGCACTGCAGCAGCAACCTGCCTGTGACCACCGCAGCAACATTCAGCACCAACACCATCTCAACTACAGCAGAGCGAGCTTCGCCCTCCACTACCGGCATAATCACCAGTGGACAAGCACCCGGCCTAGTTCACCGGAATCTCTCGCTTTTCGCCTTGTTGCCAATCCTTCCTGACGTGCTGACGGCCGTCTCGTGCTCTACTTCGTCCTACCCTCACTTACACGACGTGACCCGATACTCCCGACTGCTGCTACACTTTCTCCCCTGGAGGAGACCGACAGTCGTTACAATCCGACAAGGCAGCATAAGACCAGAGGCTAGATACTCCCTGGTGAGCTTCTTTCAGTTTTTTTTTCCTCTCCAGGAGTCGCAGCCCCCGAGACTGGAAAGTGTGCCCTCAGCTTCCTGCCAGTGATTCACTGCCCCTTGGTGCACCTTCACGGCCGCCCCAAGAGAAAAGACAGATTCGTGTCTTTCCCCCTCCTCATCTCCTCCTCTTACCTTTCTACCTCTTCCATCTCCAAAGCGAGTTGGCTTCCGATTCGCATCGTTCAAACGGAATCTTCCTTACCAAAGCTTAGTCTCGGTGCGCAAGCCCGAGCTCACCCATTCATCCTCTCCAACCATCTCCCAAAACCAAGTTCCGGGAGTCCCAAGTTCTGACTCCATTCTGAGTTTACGAATGGAGTCCGAATGGCCTTGCACCTTGCCCAAAGGCCTGTTCATCAACGCGAATGATGTGCACGATGAACTCGCCAGCTACTCTATCCTCCCCCCTGAGAAACTCTGGGAATACTGGCATAGTATGTGTAGCAATCTATACGAGTTTCGAGTCCCAGTCCTAACCAAGATTCTTCCTAGTTTACACGACGACATTCAAGAAAACCAACGACCCTACGTCTCGTCGGTTGGAAAACTTCTGGTGGCAGCTTATCGGCAGCGACCGAAGGTTCCTCAATGGCAACATGATTGCCCGACTTTACAAATCAATCTCGACTGGAACCACCGAGATCGTTGTGAACGATCCTGCCACTGCGCAGCCTCTTGTATGTATTTATCCTTTTGAGCATTTTCGCAACTTGAGCTAAAACATTTTCAGACCACGCCAGCGGTTCAACCCGTCGACGCTGTCGGAGCAGGATCATCGAAAGAGAGGGCGGTGGATAGCCCTCACAATACCACAACTCAGGCGCGCTCAGAAGAAAACCCCCAGGCAGAGAATCCATCGACGGAGGTGCAAGTTGAGGACGATACGGCGCAAATCTCGGCTTCCACAACGCCGCCTAAAGCTCTGCCTCCTAGTGCCTTACGACCTACCCCTGGTCCCTCCATTCTCAAGGATCCTCACCGGCCGCGTCCTTCAGAACCGCGACCGAAGATACGATTTCTACTTCCTAGCGATACTGAAAGCGAAGAAGAGATGCCGCCCTCGAAGGAAATTGCGTCGAAGACCTCTGAGGCCCCTCCGCATGCCTCAGTGTCTGCAAAGAAGCCTTCGGGTCAGCTTGAAACCCTTTCATCGCAGAGCTTCATTATCCCTGCGGCTGAGGCCAAGCGACGGGCATTGTCGCAGAAGCGAAACCCTCCCCAACCGGCGCCAACTTCCCGCACAAGTGGTAGTTCCTCGCAGCCTTCTCGCTCCGACAGCAATCTTCGATCCGTGCCTCCTATCAAAAGACTGGCTGCTCAACGGACCAACGGTCGCGCCGAAGGAGAAAAGCGACGATCCGGTGCTCAAAAGGCCCCTGCTATGAGCGAGAAGGCTCGTGGCAAGCAATCGGTTTGCAATCTTAAGACGATTGTGGAAGCCGATGAGCGGGATAAGAACCCGACATCTCGCGAGCCGGTCATGCCGCAGGGAGTGAACAAAAGACCGAGTCTCGCCAACGTGGAAACCGGACCTACCCTTCAGAAGATGAAGCAGAGGGCGATGATGAGTGAACCAAGAATGATGGACAGAGATGACTACATCAAGATGGTCGCCCAGGCCAGTAAAGTCCGAAACACAACGGCCTCAACTCAATACCAAGATTCAAAGCAGCGGGAGAACGAGGTCAAGATCCGTTCCCACAAGGCGGTCCGTGATCTTCCTGCATATGTCAAATCAGCCAACGCATGGGACGTGCCGGGCTACCTGGAGCCTGCCTACGGATGGGGATGTCCTGTTCTTGGCGGAATGGTCAAGCCGATTCCCCCGTTCAACCAGCCCGTCTTCGTAAAACGGCTGCCGCAGCCAACACCCCCCACACTTCCACTTGCTAGAAGGTCTGCTACCATGAAAGAACCTCGGGTTTCTCGCTCTGTCTTGACGAAGCAACTTAAGGTGCTGGCTTCGGGAGGCATTGGGATAACACAAAGGGGTCACACGCCTTTCAACGGGCTATTCTCAAAAGAAACGGCGGCATTCTACCCGGTCGACGTCGAAGCAAAGATTCTGGATCAGTCTGGCTCGGCGGAAGTCCCTCCAAGCACTATTGATCCTCCGAAACCTATCCATCATCGGGAGGACCCTAAGCCTCCTAAAAGCTTGTGGTCGTACTTTTGGCCAACTGCACCGAGCAAGGCCGAAATTATCCATCTCGCACAAGCCCGGAGTAGTCTGATGATCCTTCTTGACCGCAAGCCTGGGACCAGGTCTCCATTTTAGTGTGCCTCTTGTCTCCTTACTTGCGTTTTCCTATCCTTCGGTATGCAGCTAAGGATGGGATCCAGTTTCTTGTCCACACTTTTGTTCTGTGCTTGAAATTGTCGTTCTTGTTTTCACGCTGGTTGCTTTTCCTATTTCCTTTCATTCTCTTCTTCCTTTCTGGACGATGTTCTCAGTATGGGTCAGCAAGCGACTTGGGTGCTTCTAGGCACATCAAGGTGGAGTATCAAGGTCTTTCAAAAGGGTGATGGCTATCACACCGACTTGTATCCATGATCCCAGTCATGGGGTCTATTAATTGATTTTACGAATCGGGCAAAGAAGAGCGAAGGGCCGAATGGCTAGGTGTAATGGCTCTTCAGAACGGTGTTGTGCTCTGTCAGCTGGCCCTTCGAGGTTGGCGATGGAACCGGATCTGGAGGAATGCAAGGGGTTTCCTTATGGCTTTTACTATGCAGGCAGCATCAGTCATGTAATTACTTGCTATTTTTAGGAAGCACTCTTATCTCACAGAAAAAAACCATTTTGGCACGACGAGTCCCAAGTAGTAAGTGTACAACACCAGCGAAATCCAGCCAACTTCAGCGAGCACCAGCTAACACCCCCAACCCGAACCCTAACCCTGGGCTCTCTGACCCTGATTAAATGCCATCACCGAATTCCCAAGCCCGCCTCTCTACAGCTAATTCCTCGCTATAGTCCCCAAACTCGCTGAACACGCCTTGCATCATCTCGTTGTGTCGTCTTGGCCACCGAAATCCCTCAAACATGCTCTTAGTGTAATCCCAGTAGTCAGGGTAATATCCTGCCGTTTCCCAGTCCACAATGCCACTCAATCGCCACCGTCTGGCTCCAACAGGATTTCTAATTCTTTCCACCATGATATTGCGAGGGTTGAGGTCTCCGTGAGTAAAAACAATCCTGTGCCCACGCCGGCTGGGCTCGTCTGAGAAGCGTAGATGTTGGCTAAACGACGCTTCATCTGGAAAGGGTCCGATAGGGTCCGAATCTCTAATGCGCGGGTCGCGGCAGGCTTCCCCCAAGGTATTGCAGATAGCTATGTCGTAATTGACCGGCTTGGGAATGTCCCGCATCTGTGAGACGAAGTCCTTGAGTTCAGCGGAGACGGTGTCGTAGTCTTGGTCGGAGAGCGCATCTTGACATTTCGCCAATGTTGTGCCGGGGACCCTATTTGTGAGGAGATAACTGAAATCATTATCGCCAGCGTTCTGAGAGACAATATCGAGTGCTCGTGGCGCAGGAATGCTTGTTTTTTGTTCCAAAACCTTTAGTGCATTATACTCGTTCCTTAGGGTGTCTGAGTTGGAATGGTACTTGAGGTAAAGTCCAAAAGGTAACCTCTGAACCGGCGCATGTCCATCTTTTCCATAGAGGCGGTGTCCTAGTTGTCGCAATAGTTCGTATGCCGCAATACGAAACATGGATGGGAAGAATTGCCACAAAAGCATTATTGGACGTAGGAATATGTGCCCCAGGCCGAGACTACTGGAACGCATGCGGACTGGGATCTGCTGTCGAGGAGAATCTGGGATGGTTGTTTGCCCAAAGAACAGACCGGGGGCGATGCTCCTAGCAAGATTCACTAGCTGAGTGCTTCGGCAGAAGCGGGCGTGAGAACCGATAAGCCGTGCGTCAGCCTTTTCAATTCCTTGCCGTGAATGGTCGCCTAGCAGAGCAATGTCGCCGTTTACATTGACGGGTGGCTCATCGTCAATAAGAACATGCTCAACTTCAAACTAGATAATTTCATTAGATTTGTTTTCACCTCAAATGAGCAACGACTCTCACCTCAATCATGGATGAAGGCATCTCACTAATTTGACGATGCCGCGCTGCAAGGCCTCATGCACGCTCTTTCGTACAAGCCAGTGAGTGTGATATGGGGAAGAAGTCTCAGCCCTATCGATGAAACGATACCACCAATCAAAGTACTGGCGGCCAAAGAATGCTACGAGGAGCTCTATAATACGCCGCTGGTATTAAAGTCAGATAATAGGGTACGTATGAACGACAGAAACAAACACAACTGACCTCGCCCTTGAGCCACCCAGATGGCACCAGTAAAATCGGAGCGACAATGACGGGGTCCCAGAGGCTACCCTGTTTGCCTGTAACGCAGCATCTGTTTCCATCTCGCTTGGTAATGGCCTTGATCTCATCGGCTGAAGGAGCTGGCTGCTGCGTGCCAGAGATGACTGCGGGTTGAGTGAGGAGCGTTAGGGTTGAGTGAGGAGCGTTAGGGTTGAGTGAGGAGCGTTAGGGTTGAGTGAGGAGCGTTAGGGTTGAGTGAGGAGCGTTAGGGTTGAGTGAGGAGCGTTAGGGTTGAGTGAGGAGCGTTAGGGTTGAGTGAGGAGTGTTAGGGTTGAGTGAGGAGCGTTAGGGTTGAGTGAGGAGCGTTAGGGTTGAGTGAGGAGTGTTAGGGTTAAGTGAGGAGTGTTAGGGTTGAGTGAGGAGCGTTAACTAAAGCGGAGAGAGAGAGGAGACCAACCGGAATCAATAACATAAATCCAGTCGGCAACGAGAGCATCAGCACGTCCGTCGACGTTCAACCGGCGCTGCACATAGTCTGCGGCCGCTTGAGGTTGGACGGCCTCCAAGATGTAGGCGCGTAGGAGAGCGGACGCAGGATGTGCAAGGGGGACTCGGTCAACTGCATTGAGCGTCTTGTGTAAGTCTGACGCTGGAGGGCCCATGGCGACTGTTGGATTGGTTGATAGACAACAACGTGAAGAAATAAGAATGGCGTTGTTTCCATCACATGTTGTTGTTGGGGAAAACAGCCGGTCTCGCAGGAAACGTGGTTGGTTACAGTTACAGCCCCACTGGAGCAACATTGTGAAGAACTCTCCACATCCTGATCTTTTCCCCAAACGTTCACTTCATCCCCGACTTTGTTATAAAACCCTCATTCATCATCAATCCGATGGACTCTCTTCCTCTCAGCAGCATTCAAGTGCCCCCAACCCAAGGCCGAACGCACACCCACACCGTCGTCTTCCTGCACGGCCGCGGAGATAGTGCTTCCAACTTCTGCAACTCGCTCCAATACTCGCGCGACTCTCAAGGCCGCACGCTTGCCGACGCCTTTCCTTCTTTTCGATGGGTGTTTCCTCAAGCGCCTAAGAGAAAATGCGCCAGTCAGCCCGACGAGTGGAACCAGTGGTTCGATGTTTGGAACGTGAACAACTTTGCGGAAAACGAAGATCTGCAGGCTGAAGGACTTAGAGACGTCGTGCCGAAGATTCGCGAGATCCTGGCAAAGGAGGCAAGTGACTTGGACGGGAGATGGGACAAAGTCATTTTGATGGGTATCAGCATGGGATCTGCAACAAGCGTGCACACATTATTCAACCTCGACATCCCATCGCCAAACAAACGACTGGGCGCCTTTATTGGTTTCAGCGCGCGTTGCCCGTTTGCCGGCCGAACACTTGATGAGATGCGCATGACGCTTCAAGTCCATTCGTCCCCCACACACAGTGACGTTCTCAAGAATACGCCTATGCTCTTGGAACATTGCGTTGACGATCCGTTGGTATTGGTGGGTTGGGGCAGGAAGCAGTGCGAGATATTGAAGGGGTTCGGAGCGAATGTGACGTGGAGGGAGTATAGGACTGGAGGGCACTGGTTCAATTCACCCCATGGCATGGATGATGTGGTAGACTTTTCGAGGGCTGTACTTTAGATTGGTATCCAATGCCGGCTTAGCATTATTAGTTGCATCAGCACTGGCGTCAGCGCCTTGGCCCAGGATTTCCTGGCCGGCATCATCGTGTCTTTATATGCGAGCTCTCGTTCGACACTGCCCTTTTCTTACTCGCGACTATCAGCCATGGCAGAAAGCTTCACTCGCTCGTCAACCTGGGCTCTATCCAAGAATAGACGCCTGAGGGGAGGGCTCTTATACCCTTCAATGCTCTCCTAGGCCCTCCAACCACACTCTGCCGGGATAGCTTCGCCCAAAAAAACGGTGGAAAGCCACAGTTCACTAAATTACCGTGCACAGGAAGCAGTAAGCCAAATTGATGACTTGTTTACCGAACGAACCAACTAGAGACGTGGGCTAGAACGACGCTCACCGCATCCACCGACCAACCAGAGAGAGCTGGGGGCTGAAAGTGCATTCTTCTGCCTTAGGCACCAAGAGCTAGGGTACTTATACCTCCTCAACCGCGCTTGGCACTTTGATTTGTTTCCCCTCCCGTTTCAATTTTCCAGATTTCTGCTGATACTCAAAGATACAGCTTTGTTACTGCCACCGTCAAAATGAGCAAAGCTCACCAGAGCTTCGACTTACTTGTGTGGGAGAATACCGAAAAGTTTGCCGAGAAGGCCCAGTGGTGGCTCCGGTCGAAGTCTAGCCGCCGCCATGTCGAGCATTTGGTCCAAGAAGTTGCCTTCAATAAGAAGGTAGATCGCTCTCATGTCAGCCTCGGCGGCTTCAACGTTCTCTATCGGGTTGGGTTTGAAAAGAAATTCTCCGATGTTATTGTCCGAGTACCGTCCCAATCTATCCCACTTCCCTGGAGAAAAGACCATCTACGAAGTCGCAACTATGTCGTACCTTACCTGGCATACTACTATCCCTGTTCCGGCTGTCTTGGGTCACGGTTTGAACTCAGACGTTGGGCCGTTCTTGATCATGCCGTACGTTAGAAACACGCGAAGCATGTCAGACGCTCTTGATGTCCCTAACCACCATCCGGATGATACTCCGGTCCTAAACCCAAACATCAACGAGGACCTGCTTCGACGGCTCTACAAGAAAATGGCCGTTATTTTGTTGAATTTATCAAGAACTAGCTTTCTCCAGATTGGGTCGTTGAGGAAGGATATTAACGGCCGCTTTCTGGTGGCTGGACGACCTATCACCCAGAACATGAACGATTTGGTTGGAATGGCCTTTATCCCACAGGCAGTATTTCCACCAGCGGCTCAGACATACCCAACTGCCGACGATTGGTACATTGTTCTTGCGAAGATGCATATGGCACAATTACTATTTCAGCGTAACGATCTTGTCTTCTCGGAGGACGACTGCCGGAACAAGTTCACAGCTTGTCTCTTATTCTATAAGCTCGCAAAGCAAGGTCGATTATCCACTTTCGGCTTTGCTGAGGATGCCTAGTCATTCCAGTCCAGATCTTCGCGATTTACATGCGCAGCGCCAAAAGGGGTAGACTCTTTTCGACTTTGGTGTGATGACTTCAGACCAGACCATGTTCTTCTCGATAAGAAGGACGATGTTGTTGCCGTTATCGACTGGGAATTCGCATATTCCGCACCTGCGCAGTTCAGCCTCGATCTGCCTTGGTGGCTTCTCCTAGACATGCCTGAGACGTGGCCGTCCGGAATTGCTGACTGGGCTCGTGTTTACGAGACTCGACTTAAGACTTGGTTGCTTGCGATGGAAGATGCCGAAAGAGAGACGGGCCATCCAATGCCGTTCAGACTGTCCCCTTATATGCGCGAGAGTTGGGCGAGCGGCCGCTTTTGGCTCAACTACGCCTTGAGAAAGAGTTGGGCCTTTGACGCAATCTTTTGGAAGTTTCTGGTCGAAAGATTCTTTGGCCCTCCAACGGTCAGTGTCTCAGATGATGAGATTTGGACAACAAAATTACCTCTCATGGACTTCTACGCAATAAAGAGTATGGAAAGCTTCGTGGAAAGAAAGAAGAGCGAGGCGAAGGAGCGAGTCATACAATACTAGGAGCCAGAGGAGGCAGTGACATTGCTTAACGAGACACTGCGAAGTAGTAACGGCTTAAGGATTTAGGTCGATGATACCATCCTTGCTCTTGGGCACGTTTGATACTGTCACTCGAGGTAGTCAGAGTTGATGAGATCGGTTTAGCCATTACTATTAGCTCGGTGTCCTAGAAACGGACGTTAATAACACCACCGAACGGCCAACTTCTGACTGTATCAACGACACTATAGTCCCTTGTAGTTACGTGGCTGATCCCGAAAGGACGGACTTTGTTTCGCCTGCCAAGGAGGAACTCTCGTTTGCTGCGGAGGAACTCTGGTCTCCTTGTGGGAGAATTCTACGGTACACTAGGCACACCTTGAACTGCCTCCATTCTTCGCCTCCCCATCTCTCCTGCCAAAGACCTATTGGCACATACCTCCAGGTTTTCGGCGGCCAAATGTTCCATCTGCATCTCATCTCGCTCAAAGAAATCGGCTCCCACAGCTTATAGAGCTCAAGGGGAATCCCCCACTTGAGCTGCATGAGTCCAGCGTTGAACATGTCGTTGCGAATCTCATCGACAGTTTTCAAGGGGTTAAACGAATCATCAGGACCATAAACCCGGGAGGGATGCGGAATGACCGCAATATGACTAGAATAGGTCTGTGTCAGCACGAGATTCTATCTATGAATGGATAGTTAGACAGCATCAAACATACGTGATATACGCTGGCCAGCCTTCGCCGTTCGTTTCGCACAGCCAGAGTCGCTTAATATGCCTACTCAGCCACCACCCGCGGTGCTCGCGGACCTTTTGAAGACTGCTGACTAGGGCAAGCTCAAGAGAGGTGACCGAGACAATGACATCGGCCGTTGATACGACACTCCCACAGAAGGGGCGCGATGATCCTTCTTTTTCTTCATTCCATTGAGCTACAAAGTCATGCAAATTCCATACAGCGATGAACTTTTGGACATCTTTTTCAGTGCCCTCTTGTCCGTGGTCTATACACCACTGGCGCACGAGAGTTTTGCTAGATTCGGGATCAAAGGCCAGCATGGTCGGTTTTTTGAGAATGTAAACGAGTCATATTAGAGTGCAGGGGAAAAAACGAAGAGGGGTATATAAGGTAGTTTAGGTATCTAGGTATAAGGAAAGGTGGCCACATTGCACATTGGCTGTCACAAGCAAAAGGGTACTCGGTGGTGACCGCAAAGAACACTCGTGAACTCTCGCTACCTTACTACCGCTCCCCGGATTCTGCTACTTGGAAGTGGAGGTTCTGCTGGCCAGGCAGTTGTAGCTCCATGTTGAACGCGAGTTAGCCAATATTGAATCACGTGGAAGCTGTTTGAACTTTTGATGCAATGGTGTCTCCGTATTACTTCTGTCCTCGCTTGGGGGATCATCCCGATTTCTTTCGAGTCCCTCCTCAACGTCATCAAAGGCATATACAACGCCAACCACATGCGTCCCCCTATCATTAACCTTGACCCAACCCAGCTTGTACATGATCTTGTTGTTGCGTCAACCAATGCTCAAGCCCATAGCTGAACACAATCACATGGACACAATTGTCTGCGACTCATCAAGCCACCCTCTGATGCACTAGAAGCCCAGCCGTCCGTTCTAGAAGGTTCCTATCGCGTTCGAAGGTTAGCAACGTCCATGATCCTGGCAAGTTGACTTTGAACTTACATCCATGGCCCTGCGCCTCGAACTCTCCTACTCCATTGCGACGATGCGATTGCCGCAGACCTGAGTCCGCTTGAAAGGTCGACGTTCCTGCGAGATGATGTCGAAGTCGAACTTGCGTCCAGCTGAGAGTTCTCCCAGCGACGAGGCAATTTGAGCAAGGAAGAACTTGTGTTTCGCGTCGCAGCCTGGATGGAGACGTCGGATATAAGGGTACTCGAAGTGATTGTGATCCTTGGACTTTCTTTCCAGGCACATGTCCGGGTTACGAGTATCAGGGTCGGCCTCCTTGTAGTTGTAGATCGCATAAACGAGACCATTTGGACGACCTCCGCGGGTGATGCCCACGACAATGCCGTAGCCCGTCTTCTCCCAGTTGGCATCATAGGCGTCGCCGTCTTCCTCATCCAGGTTGCGAATCTGCTGATAGTCCGGGCCGGTGCAGACCATGAGCTCACCGACCTGGAAGACACACAGTTCCGGGGATTCTGTGAGTTCATCAGATGCGGTAGTCGAGTCGGCGTTGTCGGAGCTATGGTTCCTGCAGTGGCGTCGAAAAGGAAGCGACCGCCCTTCAGCGACCCGGTATGTAGACTCATCGTTGGCCGTGGTGGGCCGAGTATCGATAGCTAGGATGGCTCGGTCGAGGATTCGACCGCTGTTCGGCTTGATCATCGTGGACTCAGAGACGTCGGAGTAGAAGTTATGGGAACTAACACTGATGGCATACCCCGCCAGGGAGCCACCAAAAGTGCTCTCCCCAATCAACAGATCAGGAGTGTTGTGAACGTTGATGATCCAGAGGCTCTTGGCTAGATCGGCTGGGTCTAGGCAGGGTGTATTGGTGACAAGATCGATGAATCTCGCAGGACTGATCTGGTGCTTCATCCTGCGCATGTGTCTACCAAACCACAGGCGCGTAAATGAAGACATTTTGCCGCGATATCCGTCTCTTCGGGGAAGGCTTCTGGAGGGCTTTCTGGATACCGTCGGGGCCGTCGGCATCGGCTCGCTCGAACTCGCCACTTTCATGCCAGGAATAGAAAAGGCGCTGCAAGGGGGTAAAGAGTCTCTTTATCTCCTCATCAGTGAGGGATGGATCCAGAGATTGTTCCATGATTGCTGAGGCGCAGAGACCAGGAGAGAGATGAGAAGAGATGAGAGGAGAAGAGAGCCTGCCCGGAGGTGAGGAAGGTTATTGAGGCAAGCCTTGATGAGGAGGGCATGATTCACGATATTTAAAGCCGAGGAGGTGACGTGAATCACCTAGATTCCAGGATCAACCCACAGAAAAGCAAAAAGAAAGCGAGATTGTGTTAGCGAAAGCGTTTGATCTTGCTGCTGCTTAAGCTTAGTTTGTCCTTTGTGTGGAGAGTTTCTACAACCAGCCTCAGACCACCCAGATCTTTGTTTGCACCCTGTGATAAGAGCAATCAGAACTGTTTCCATATGACACTTGGTGGCTTTTCCTAGTCGTGTTTCCATACTAATCCTACCATCAGTCTCCATCAGTATGAAGTCTAAACTACCAAATTACTCCAGTCGCCAATCAAATAACATCATTCTTTCTGTTTATTCTTTGGAGCATCCCCTCCCCCTAAGTGGGGTGGTTTAGAGCTGCCGGGCACTCTCGATTTGCAGCCTCTTGAAAGATGGATTCAGTGCAAGCAAGAGAAGCCGCTAAGGATTGTATTTCCCAAGGTCGTCTGGATTATAGGTGGGGTGGTGTCTGGGTAAGCCTGTCGAGCAGCCCGCGGGCGGTCGATAGTGGCGGTCCAGGGCCGGGAGTAGAGAGCGTTAGCGCTGCAAGTGTGCTGGGCCAGGCGGCTGCTTTCCAGGTTTGCTGCCCGCCTGGGCGTCTTGGCTACTCCCTGTCAGTGTCAGTGCTGGTCAGCGAACATCCACTGAATGAGGCGAGGTGAGGTGATCTGCTGCGGCTGCTCGAGTTGGATGGAATCCCAAAGACTCTGGGGTATCTGGAGGGATTCATCGAGGGCAATCGAACCGGAGCGATCCTTGCTGATGGTGAATCAGCCATCGACTTGATCAATGAAAGATTCCTTCGCGAAACAGAAATCCGGAGTTTGTCGTTGGCCATCGAGTCTGAGCGTCACTAAGAGTCGTCATGGTAAACTTAGTACTTGGTTCAATGCCGTAACGGTGATAAAATACATGCTCTAGTTTTCTATCCACGACTTTGTCACCTACCAAGCGGTTCATCATCTCCCAAGCTTTCATACATTAGCGTACTCCTTGTTGAATGCCCTCCCGATCACCATCCGCCTGATCTCAGAGGTTCCAGCCCCGATTTCATACAGTTTCGCGCTGCACAATCTCGTCAGTTCAAATGGCTCTCTAATCTCAGCTAGGGAAAACTCACTCTCGAAGCAGTCGGGATGCTGGCATTTCCTCCACATAGCCCATCCCGCCAAGCAGCTGGATGCTGTCCAGCGCGCACTCGGTCGCTCGCTCAGCGGCATACAAGATGGCGCCTGCGCAGTCTTGCGTCCGGATGATGCCATTCTCGTCCACGGCCTTGGCGGTCGCGTACGTATATGATCGCGAGGCCTGTAGTTTTGTGTACATGTCGGCTAACCGGCCCTGCACGAATTGGTTGTGGGCAATTGGCTGGCCGAATTGCTTGCGTTGATGCGTGAATGGCAACGCCACGTCTAGAGCTGCTTGCATCAGGCCAAGAGGGCCGGCGCTGAGCACCAGGCGCTCTAGGTCGAGGCCCTCCATCAACACGCGGACACCGCCGTTGATCTTGCCCAGGATGTTCTCGGTGGGCACGAAGACGTCTTCAAACATGAGTTCGCCCGTGTTGCTGCCACGCATGCCCATCTTGTCCAGTTTGCGTGCACAGCTGAAGCCCTTGGTGGTCGTGTCCACGAGGAAAGCCGTGATGCCCTTGGACGCCTTCTCAGGCTCTGTCTTTGCATAGACCACGATGACATCGGCGTCAGGACCGTTGGTGATCCACATCTTGGAGCCGTTCAACACATAGCCTCCGTCCACGGCCTTTGCCGTTGTCCTCATGCTGACCACATCGCTGCCGGCTCCAGATTCAGACATTGCCAGTGCGCCAACCTTGGTGCCAGCAATCAGGCCTGGGAGGTACTTCTGCTTCTGCTCGGGAGAGCCGTTGAGCTGGAGCTGGTTCACGCAGAGCTGCGAATGGGCCGCATAGCTGAGACCAATGGACCCGGAAGCCCGCGATATCTCCTCCATGACGATACAGTGTGCCTGGTAACCCATCCCCAGACCGCCGACCTCCTCGTCCGCAGTGATTCCGAGGAAGCCAGCCTCGCCCAGCTTCTGCCACATCTCGCTCGGAAAGGCATTGCTCTTGTCTGTGTGGGCAGCGACCTCCTCTGTGATCTCACGACGCGTGAATTCTTGGACTCGTTCTCGCAGTTCGTCGAGGTCCTCCTGCGCAGGCGCCTCGAAGCCCTTCGGATGCTTGGAGGAATGCCACCGGCAAGCAGCGCGAGAGACTGTCATCGCGGGGCGCCATTGTCGTGCGACAGGTCGGGCGAGCGCTCGGAGGTTCAGCATGGTCGAGGATCTGAACTGAATGGCTTAGGGAGAGATGCGGAGGGAGAGAGGATCGCGAGAAAAGAGCAAACCGACTTCCCCTTCTGCTCTGAGCCTGTCAGATAATGCCGAGGAGCGTGGGCTGAGGTCTGGGTTGTGCCGTCATAGTCCGGGCCGGCTTGATGCGGCTTCCGCCGGCCCGCTTACCCCAGGATTTCGGACGTCACAAGCTCGGCCTAAGCCGTCCATCTCCATGCCATCGGTCTCCCTTCCTCATCTTCCGGCGCCTCTGCACTCATAACTTCCCGGATGCAGAGTTTTGCTCCTCCATTGCCTCATGTCATGCTGTAGGGCGTCTGTCACAATGTCCTTGCATCGGTCTTCTCAACGGGCCCTGCGCCTCAGCCGCCAATTCCGCCGCCCGGGCGCGCATCCCGGGCTCCAAGCTCGTAGCGTCGCGAACCTCACTCCGCCGCACCAAGCCCATGCTATCTCGCGGATCCAGAGCAATGTGGACGTGTCGTCGCCAGAGTACAGCGAAAATGAGAAGCAGATGAGAGAATTGATGACGAAAATGCAGGATCTGGCGCAGAAGATCCAGCAAGGCGGGCCGGAGAAGGCCAGGCAAAAGCACCTGGCTCGCAAGAAGATGCTCCCCCGCGATCGCGTAACAGCATTGATTGACCTGGGAACCACCTTCTTGGAGCTTTCGCCTATGGCTGGCTATGAGCTATACCCAGAGGCCGATGTCCCAGCTGGCGGCATCATCACCGGCGTTGGCGTTGTTGAGGGCGTGACCTGCGTGATTGTCGCCAACGACAGCACGGTGAAGGGCGGGACCTATTATCCCATCACGGTGAAGAAGCATCTCCGAGCTCAGGCAATCGCGCAAGAAAACAAGCTCCCGTGAGTTGACGCCCCCCATTCTCCTCCCCAGCTCAGCTGCTTCTGTCATCTCTCTCCCTCCCTCCCTCCCCAATCGAAGCTGATGTCCTCCAGATGCATATACATGGTCGACAGCGGCGGTGCCAACTTGCCTCACCAAGCCGATGTCTTCCCCGATCAGAACCACTTTGGCAGGATCTTCTACAACCAAGCTCGCATGAGCTCCTCTGGAATCCCCCAGATATCTGTCGTCATGGGTCCATGCACAGCCGGCGGCGCATATGTCCCGGCTATGAGCGATGAGAGCATCATTGTCCAGGAGCAAGGCCACATCTTCCTTGCCGGCCCTCCACTGGTGAAAGCCGCTACCGGAGAAGTGGTGAGCCACGAAGACCTCGGCGGCGGCAAAATGCATTCCTCTGTATCTGGAGTTACAGACTACCTGGCTGTTGATGACGCTCATGCCATTACCCTGGCGCGACGTTGTGTGAGCAATCTCAACTGGCCTGTTAAGTCCCCGGTGACGCAAGCGCCCAAAGCTTCATTCTCCGAACCTCTTTACGACCCCGAAGAGCTTCTGGGGATCGCAACGACCAACTTACGGAAGCCCCTACCAATCCGAGAAGTCATTGCTCGCATCGTTGATGGGTCAGAGTTCTCCGAGTTCAAGCGAGATTTCGGTACCACTCTGGTGACTGGCTTCGCCGAGATCTATGGACACAAGGTCGGTATCATTGCAAACGATGGCATCTTGTTCGCCTCGTCTTCTGTCAAGGGCGCGCACTTCATCGAGCTTTGCACGCAACGCGGGATTCCCCTGGTCTTCCTTCAGAACATTTCCGGCTTCATGGTGGGTTCCGCCTCTGAGCGAGACGGCATCGCAAAACACGGCGCGAAACTTGTTACCGCTGTAGCATGTGCCGAAGTCCCCAAGTTCACGGTCGTCGTGGGTGGCAGCTACGGTGCTGGCAACTACGGCATGTGTGGCCGAGCATACAGCCCGCGATTCCTCTGGATGTGGCCGAATGCCAAGGTCGGAGTCATGGGCGGCGAGCAGTTGGCTGCTGTGATGGAGACGGTAGGCAAGACTGCCGATCCAGAGTTGAAGGCGAGGATAGAACGGGAGAGCGATGCGACATACTCTTCGGCGCGATTATGGGTAAGTGATGCTTCGTATTAGTGACAAATTTCTCATTGCTGACTGATATGGGCGTCAAGGACGACGGCATCATTCCCCCTCAGCATACCCGTCGATATCTCGGACTGGGTCTTATGGCGGCTATGGGAGGGAGAAATGAGGTTAAGGCTGGCGATACTCGGTTCGGCGTTTTCAGGATGTGAGACTCCCTAAATATTTTGGCCTTCCAAGGCTTCAGGCGCATAGGTAGGAGGCATAGACAGAGGTCAGAGGCCTGTATGCTCGGATGAGGGAGACCCCTCGGCAGCAGTTAGAGAGCCCAAGGTGCTCGCTAGGTCATAGCACTATTGGGTACTGTCTTTTCCCCTAGCGTCTCACCTACAGGACAAAGGTGTGCCTGAAAGTAATAATGAAACGAATCTTCCGTGAGATGTTTCAATGTCGTATTCTTTAGGATATGCATCGTAAATCGTAAACCCTGCCTTTGACCATAACCCAAATTTAACACCCCAACCCGAATACCTAACCCTATCCTGAACCCTAACCTTCGAATTGCCAACTTATCCAGTTAGTATCCTACAATAAGTTGTCTGGTGCGGACTAAAGAGTGGTAGAAGCATACCTTAGTGTAGACCGGGTGTTCCCATGGTGTAGATGGTTGGCAAGCCCGCCGCAGCCGCCGGGTCAATGTCATCGGTCCAGATGCCCTGCACCCGTCTGTTGTGGAAATACACACGGGAGCGCGTGTATCTGTCCATCCTTTCGATGATCTGGCTCAGCATGGCATGGCTCTCTGCAAGTTGCTCCCGAGCACGGTGCAAGGTCAAGGCGAGCTCATCAGTAATAGCTCTGTGCGGCCTCAGTTCGCCACTGACAAGTTTCCACGACTCGAGGAGCTCTGTGCCCTCCTTTCCCTCGAGGAAAGCTTCGGCTCCTTCGCCTCGGTAGCCAAACTTGTGCAGGATCTCTTCGAGCATGAGAAGAGATCCGTTCGGTGGCTCAGCTGCTGCTCCTCTCTGTGATACATGCGTGATTGCTCCTCGGCACCAGGCGGTTATGAACTTGATTTTATCCTCAAGGGCTTGGTTTGTCTCGCCGGGCTGCTGCTGCTGCTGGGGAGGCATGTTGTGTTTGATAGAGGAGCGTGGTCTGGGAGGATGATAAGTTGAAGCAGATAGGTAGGCTGTCGAGACAAGAAGCTGCAGATGCAGAGTCAGGACGACACAGACAGGACGGCTCGTCAAGAGTGATATACTTACGGCCTGGGAGAGGGTCCTGGAAAGGCCCAATGACCTCGGACCACGTACGGAGGCAATCGAATTGTGCACTTTGCTTGCCTGCCTGCCGTCACGACGCCCTATTTGTTGGTTTTCAGACAAGCCACATGCAACAGCAGCGGCGCTAGGCGATCGAGAGCAAACAAGGAAGTGCTGGTGGCCGCGGACCGCGCGACGAATGCAGTGCCCGTCCGCGGGAGACGAGACGAGTTGGTAGTACTTGTAGGACTGCACTGAAACCGAAGGTGTCGAGGATAGGAAGCGTCGAGAACTTGAGGGGAGGAGGAGAGCTTCGTTCGTGCAGAGTACACTGCCAACCTATGCACGGAGGAGGAGGTGCTTGGCTAGGACAGGCCTGTTCTGTCCCGCGAACTAAGGCACGAGGTCGGGGAGGCGGCGGGGGAGCTGAATGGTGTTTGCTTCAGCCGTCGTCAGCACTAACGCCCATAGACAGATAGCGAGAGCCGTCGCCATCGCTCGCCTTCTTGGCCAGCGTCCGATATGGCAACAAGGAAACAGGCAATTTAATGTAGGAAGTGGCGATGATAGCTATGAAGACCAACCGGGGTGCTTTGTGTGCGGCATCGTCGGGGAAATTCACCGTGATGATGCTCGATTGTCGACCATTGTTCCCCCATTGTCCTGTCCTGTCCCCCCAGCCTCTGTCACCCACGCCTCCCACTCAAGCCTCCCACCCCGCATCACTGAGGAATACGGGCCTGATAAACAGCCAATATCATGTCAATACAGCAAAGTGTTTTAATTTACCTGTTCGCTGTGTGCGAAGGCATGGCCAGGATATCTTGAGAATCATGACCCCATCGAAACAGGCAAGATGTGATCCGCGGGACCTTCCAAAGGATTTATCGTACGAGGTAGGACTGGTCTCAGTTAGCTGGGAGTGACCAGTTGTTATCTCACTTCATTACCTGGACCAGAAAAGAAGAAAACAGGAAACGGACGTTTCGACCATCAACCAACATAGTCAACTGTCCATGCACGCCAGAGCAATCCAACCTACGTTAACCACTCGTCGCTGAAAAAGGCAATGGTACCTAAATCGAGACACGTCCGCATGGATATGGACGACCTTGCTTGGGAGCAGGTAGGTAACAAAGTCGCGAATAGAAAACTAGAGCATGCATTTTATTGCTGTTACGACACGACGACTCTTAGTGACGCTCAGACTCGAGCAGCCGCAGCAGATCACCACCATCACCAGCAATGACAGTGGGTGGCCGACCCAAGCAACAGCCCGGACCGCCTGGCCCAGCACAGCTGAAGCACTAACGCCCTCTGCTTCTGGCCCTGGACCGCCACTATCGCGCGGGCTAGCGGCCCCGTAGTAGAAATATGTAGGGCTCCGGCCAGTATCATCACCTCGACCAGAAGCAACATCAACGAGAGCATCCTCCGCTGCTCCGGCCTTCATGCCCTTTCGCGACCAAACTATCACGGTCGAGCCAAACACTGCAACTCCTTCCACGTACGTGGTAGAGGCCCGGGGTTTAGGTAGACGCTATGGAACTTACCTCCCGGGACTCTTAGTGAAGGTGAGCTCTATGCTCGAGTCATTGGTTCAGCATGAGGAAGGCAGTTTCTCTAAAGTACCGAGGACGAGGCCGAGGAGCCTGGCGTGGATACGGACGAGGACAGCAATACCCTCGACAAAACCCACGAAATTAGGGACCACAGGGACAGCCAAATGTGTCAACCCGATCATGGCAGCAATTGCACGTTTCGGACGTGGAAGACCAGAACCAGCACCAAAAAAAATTTTATTCTGTTCTGTCGGAACCAACTACTTGTCTTATACTTGTCTTACCTCCATGCATCAAGTCGTCGCAACAGCGTGGCACTTGATACGATTCCACGCTACAGAACACGACAACACGGTCCTCATCACAGAGACAGCTGTATCTACGGACCGCTTACTCCCTGGTCAGCGGAACACCACAGCCGGAGGACATTTACCCAGTCGAGTGGGTAACCAGGCGTTCGTTCCGCGCAGCCCTTCGTCGCTGGCAACAAGCCACAGAACGCTACAACCTCGAGATCGACACATAAAGGACAACTCGAGGATATGCCGGACGACAGACCTGAACTATGGATACAGTCCTCTTTCCTACACGAGAATATATCATTCACACAATTCACAGGCAAACCACAAGAGAAGATATATGGGACACGCATGGTCGCAATGACGAATATATCTGGGAGGCCATTGATGCAAAACATGAATTCAATTCTCGAATTCACTGGTACTCCTGCTAGTCTCCTACCAGCTCGCGAATTTACTACGTCTAATGAGTGGTATTCTACCATGGCCGACATGCACCTCCTTCAGCTGACCTTTCAACATATCGATGCAGTCGAGGACGAGGAAGATGCACGCGATAAGTATGTTGCGCATCAGCTATTCCGGAAACTCGCATCCGATGGGCGACTGGCCTGCGGATTCAGCCCAGAGGTGGGTGACAGTCTGGACTCCACGTTCGGCTCTTCTCCGAGGATCTACGACCATCAAATGTCTTGATTGATAAGGATCTTCGTGTGGTTGGTGTTATTGACTGGGAGTTTGCCTACGCTGCCCCCGCCCAGTTCTCCTTCGACCCTCCCTGGTGGCTCCTCGTAAGGCTTCCTCTTCTCAGCCAGCCACAACGCAATGCTATGGAGCCCTTTGTCAAATTGAAGATGAGGCAGGGAAAAGAGCGAACACTTGTTCAGTGGAATGACGAGGACCCGAAGGCGGAACTAAGCAAGGTCATGCTATAGGCAGTATACAGTAACAAAAAATCTAGTATACTTGTATATAAAGCACCATGCACGAGCGGGAGGGCTGCCTAAACCGGAGGAATTCCCGGCAGCAACACAGCTGGGGACGAAGCTTGGGCCACGTCACATCTCATAACTCTTCCTGAGCATCAGCAGAATCACAATTGCCTCAACACCAAATCCGGTGATCGCCAACAGCTAGGTATCCAAGTGTGATTTTACGTTCAAATCATGCCTGCAGAACAGCCTAGAAAACCCTTTCGGTGGCTAAAGAAAACTTTCAGGCATCGCACATCGGAAGGTATACCATATTTCGATAGCTACCATATGGAGACCTGAAATATTTCCATGGCTGACAATAATATAGCCAAGGTCCATGCCCCCAACCGAGATGCAGAGCACAAGACGAACGCTGTGGTCGACGTGGAGGGAAAACCTCATCCGCGTAACCCATCGGTCGCAGATATTCAGGCGATTCCGCCTGATGTGATCCCGGAAGATGAGAACCTACATCAGCCAACCACAATGTCCACCACAGAGTCTGCACCGCAGCAACTTTTAACACTTTCGGTGTCCCAAAAACTCTGGAATACCGCCTACGAAAGTCTAGCCGATGAAGACGACACCAGAGAGCTTGTTAAATAGTACATAGAGACCTTGACCAAGGTTCTTGCATCTGAGGTTTCGGAGCCGTCCGCCTCCGAATTGCAAGATCCGAACAGACGACAGTTACATATGAGGGAGTTGGTCGTGAAGGGGCAGGCGAGGATCTCTTCACCGTCACAATTTGTGCAAGGAGTGACTGGTATCGCCAGTTCATTATCTCAGCCAAGGCCATGGTTGACTTGGCTGTCCAGAACATACCCCAGGCTGCTTTACCCTGGGCTGGGGTTTGCATTGGGTTGCAGGTGAGTATCTTTTTTCATGTTCTGTCCACACTGGCTAACACGGTTCAGATCCTCTTGAATCCTGGAAAGGCAACCACTTCGAATCTTGCTGGCATCGTTCATGTTACCTCGAGAATGGATTGGTATTGCGCCCTGACAGAGCATCTCCTTGATGAATCCAATATTGAGCTCGGTAGCGGGTCTTTCGAAGCCATTCGCCAGCAATTGGAGGGGAGGGTTGTGACTCTCTATAAAGCCCTTCTACTCTACCAGATTAAGAGTGTCTGCAGTTATTACCGAAACCAAGGGATAAGCTTTCTCCGTGGTCTTGCAAATCTAGACGACTGGGATGGTGACCTACAAAATGTCACTGATGCTGAATCCGATGTCCAAGATGGCTGGAACCAGTATGTCCGAGTGTACACCAAGGAGGGCCTGGCTGAGATGGTCCATCGTGCCAAGGAGATGGAGGCAAAGCTCGGAAACATCTATCAGACCCTCCAAGATTTCATCAGCTTGCAGAAAGACACGCACAGAGACGATATAGAATCGGCCTGTCGCAGGGACCTTCGGGTCGTGGATCCGCAAACAGACATGCAGAGGATCGAGCAGAAGAAAGATACGCTGCAAGATGATGCATGCAACTGGGTATTTGATACCCGGGAGTACTCTGCATTTATCAACTGGGACAACAGCGGAACTCGTCCCTCGTCGCGTCGACTGCTGTGGATAAGGGGGCAAGCCGGCGCGGGTAAGACCATGCTTATGATCGGCATCATTCGAAAGCTCTCTCATCAGCCCGTTGCACTGGCCCCGAAACTGTCTTTCTTTTTTTGTCAAGCTACATATAAGGATTCGAACAACGCCATTGGGGTTTTGAGGTCACTCATCTGGCTCCTCCTCGTCCAGCAGCCCAGTCTTTCATCTCATATTCTTCAAAGGTACAGAGATTCGGGCTCACAGCTTTTCAGGGATAAAAACGCCTGGTATGCCCTCTCGGAAGCATTTCTGGACATGCTCAGGGACCCTCAGCTGTCGGCCACGTATTTTGCGATCGATGCTCTCGATGAATGTGAGCAGGGGCGATCAGATCTCATCCAACTCATTCTGGCCTCTCTTGATGTCTCTACAAAGGTCAAATGGCTAGTATCGAGTCGCCCGGAGGTCGAGATTCCGGATTCAATATTTACGGATAATCGACTCGAGATAGAGGCTCAACGCCTGGAGCAACCTGTGAATGCATACATCAGCTACAAACTGAAAATGCTAGAACACAGGGATGGCTACGATGAAGAGACTTTAACGCAAATCCAAGACATCGTGCGTCAGCGGTCTGAAAAGAAGTTTCTCTGGGTAGCTCTTGTGTTCAAGAACCTCGAGTTGGAAGAAGTAGACGGTTGGGATGCTGTCAAGGTCATCGATAGAATGCCTACTGGTCTTTCAGAGCTCTACGACCACATGATGACCAGAATCGAACGAAGCAACAAGGATACACAGAGACGTTGTAACGATGTCCTGGTGGCCTCTGTTCTTGCTTATCGCCCCCTTTCTCTTGTCGAGCTCGCCATAATTTCTGGACTCGCCGATCAGCCACCGAAGGTGACCGGCCGAGTAAGAGAAAAGACACACGCAACTGTCAAAAAGTGCGGTTCATTTTTGACCATAACAAGTGAAACTATCACTGTCATCCACCAGTCAGCAAAGGATTACCTATTGGAGAAATATTCATTGATGCCCCAGTCAGCTGGATTTTCACAAGGGCATGCGGATGTCAGTAGGCGCTCGATTGATGCCATGTCCGCGATGCTAATCCAAAATCCATATGGTCTTTCCTGTGAATCCGAAAGAAAAGACCTTCAGCCACCGGCTCAGGACCCTCTGGCTCCGGTAAGATACTCGTGCGTCTTCTGGGTTGATCATCTCTGCTTTGAGGGTGACCAGAATTTTGACCGTAAGCCGGAGCTCATGGATGACGGGCAAGTATTCAAATTCCTTGGAGACTTCTTTCTACGCTGGGTCGAGAGTCTGTCTCTCCTCGAGAAACTCTCAAATGGGTTGCAATCAATAAGAAAGCTTCTATGCGTTGCAAAGGTATGCTCTAATGCCCGAATAACAACTTCCTACTCCTGACAGCTTCTAGTTACAATCGGATGCAAGCCGCGGACTCATTCTATTTTTACGCGATGCCGAGATATTCCTCAGAAGTCATGGGTTCATCATAAATCGAGTACCGGTACAAATCTATGGCTGTGCGCTTGTGTTCACGCCAGTCACAAACGAGGTCAGAAGGAAGCTCTGGAAGGAAAGGCTTCCCTTCATCACAGATGCCCAAGGCATCATTGACGACCCTCGTATTCAAGTGCTCGAAGGCCACAGCCGGCCTCTCAAAGCCGTCGCATTCTCGCCCGACGGCGAAACTCTTGCATCCGCAACGGACGATGGCGTAATCTGGCTCTGGAACCCAGGAACAGGTATGCATATGAAGACACTGACCGGCCATAGGGACTCGATCAGCACCGTTGCCTTCTCGCCGGACGGCCGAACACTTGCCTCAGCCTCCCATGACCACACCATTAAGCTCTGGGATATCGACAAGTTCATGCCTCATAAAACACTCAATGGTATTGATGATTGGGTCAATGACATTGCATTTTCCCCAAATGGCCAGATGATTGCATCGGCCTCAAACGGCGTCCAGCTGTGGGATGTGGCCACGGGTACCCATGTAACGCTCGAACGCACGGAAGACTCAGACTCAACTCTCGCCGTTGCTTTCTCACCAGATGGCAATACGCTTGCATTCGAGGCTTCAGGAGATATCAAGATCTGGGATTTGAAGACGGGTACTCATACTAGAACCCTCGAAACTCATCAGGCTTGGTTTAGGGCTATTGCCTTCTCACCTATCAACGAAGAAATCCTTGCGCTAGGCTCGCACGGCGGTCAAGTTGAATTCTGGAACGTACATACAGGATTGCAGATATCTGCTGTCGACGCCCATTACCAGGAAGTTTATGCTATTGCCTTTTCACCAGATGGTAAGACATTTGCGTCTGCTTCATATGACTCTGAAATCCGACTCCTAGATCTGGACTCTGGCATATATAGACAGACACTCAAGGATGGCGGTATTTTCCCAGTCTATGATATTGCCTTTTCACCAGATGGAACACAAATTGCGTCTACTGCAGGCGAAAGAGTACGGCTCTGGAATACGGTAGATACATACGGGCAAACCATAGAGCGCCATAGCAATGGTGTCGATGCTATAAAACTCTCTCCAGATGGGCAAATATTCGCGTCGTACTCGATCGACTTGACAATCCGACTCTGGAATACAGCAAAAGGTACACTCAAACGAGTTCTCGAGGGACACAAGAGCTGGATTCACGCTGTTGCGTTCTCGCCGGATAGCAAGACAGTTGCTTCAGCTTCGCATGACGGCACAATTCGGATATGGGATATAGAAACAGGCACTTGTAGGCATCAGCTCCAGTCCCATGGGGAGTCGTTCAGCACTATTGCCTTCTCGTTGGATGGAAAGAAACTTGCATCGGCCGCAGATATATACAGCACTTGGATTTGGGACGCAGACAAGGGGACACATGAGGAGTCGATTGAGGTCGGAGGCCTTTTTTACTTTTACACTGATTCGATCGACGCTCTCGCCTTTTCGCCAAATGATAGATTGCTCGCAACAGCCCGGAGAGATTGCTCCATCTGGCTCTGGGAAACAGGGACAAAGCCGCACACTCACACTCACACCCTTAAAGGTCATAGTGGGAATATTTATGCGATGGCATTTTCCCCAAACAGTGGTATTCTCGCATCCGCTTCGAGAGATCAAACCATTCGCCTCTGGTCTACGGTGACCGGGGAGCAGCTGATAGCATTCAAGTTCTACGTACATTTGAGTGGCGCGCTCAGCTTCAAGGATGACCAGTATCTATGGACGAACCACGGGTGTCTCAAGGTCTCATCAGCTTCATATTCGCCAAACCAATACGAAGTTCAGACTCCTTTGAAGCATGGCCTGTTTGTCGAGGGCGATTGGATTACCCGGGATGGAGACTTTCTTCTTTGGCTACCTCAAGACTATAGAGCTAGGGATGCCTTGGCTGTATATGGAGACGTAGTCATTCTGGGGCATGATACAGGAGAGGTAACTACTCTGTATCTTAAGTGACAAGTTTGATGAATAGAGGAATAACTCTTGTTTCGTGGTTGATATTTTGTTTCATACAAACTGAGAGCCTCAAGACCCAGTAAATAGCAATATTAATAATATAACATACTTTACTTTCGAGTGTCTATCCTCAACCCACCGAAGGACTTTTATCTAATTCACAGGCGGGCCGTTGTAAGCTCCAATGTTTCCACGACGATGTGGTTCAATAGGATTTCCAAAGAAATCTTGATTGCCACTGTCGTCAATAATGATTCCGGAGTTCAGGGCAAGAGAGCCCTTTTGCAGCTTATACCCGAAACCAGCACCTAGTGTCTGGCCATATGTGCGTGGCTTGACAAACGTCGGGTTTCCTGTAATGCCATTCTCTGTTGGCGGTGTGACAGTCTGGAAAAGGTTGTTCTCCCAAGTGATGCCACTGCTAGTAGGGAGAGTGTCATTGCCGCGCCCAACAAAGATATTGTTCGTGAACCGAGTTTTTTGCGGGACTTGAAGTTCAAAGTCCTTCTCGGCACAGTACATGACGTTGTTGTAGAAGTGAAGCGTAGCATTCTCCCCGACACTAACCATGCGGCAATCGTTTTCGAAGATGTTGTATCGAACGATCTGTCTTGTTCCTCCAGAGATACCACACCCATCACAATCTAGAAAGGCCCCTCCCGCATTGTCGTGACTATAGTTGTATTCCACCAAACAAGTGCCCGTCACGCCCCAGTCGCAGTCAAATGCTTCACTGTCATAGACGCTCATGATGCTTCCATGAACCACGTTGTGGCTTATGACAGGGTCATGGGAAGCCATCACCCACATTCCGGCAAAATTGCCACCGGTCCACGGATACTTCCCCGTTCCTAAGTTGGCGGCCACATTGTGGTCGATGAGGGGCGAGTCTGCGTATGACACGAGGATGCCATCTCCGCCACAAGAGTCAATTGAATTGTAGGTCACGCGGATATTCCTCCCGTAATTGCCCAGCTGCCCTGGACGGACCTTGATTCCGCCCCCACCGCAATCTGTTACGGAATTGTCCCGAATGTCAACGTCGGTATACGTGCTGCCATCTAGGGCTCCGATTTCGATGCCAGCTGAATTCGCGAAATCCGAACTGAAATTCCCCTTGTCGGTCTGCCCAGCAACGTCAAATATTTGGTTGCGATCGATCGTAATGCCAAAATGTGCTTTGCCATCGTCAGCCGCAATCAAGATACCCTGGCGCCGAGATATGCTTTCCGCAGGATTGGTGAAAGCAAGCTTCGAGATACGCCAATAGTCCTGGTTCTTTAGCAACAACGATGAGTTGGAGCCGGCACCATTGACTATCGGGGGACCCAAAATAGAGTCTGTCGGGTAAGACGTGAGTCGAATCAAATGAGTGGCATTGCCACTACCCAATGGACTCAGTGTGCCCGTGCAAGTGACGTTTGACATTAGGGAGAGATTGTCGCCAGGCTGGAAAGTAAATTCATTGGGATATTCAAGAGAGTTCCAAGGAGCATCCAACGTGCCATTTCCCGGATTTCCGGAGCTACAGTCGACGTAATAATCGTTCGCTTCCGCAAGGTCCAGCGAGGTTAGGATCAAGAGGGCAAAGAGATACTGTATGAAACCACCCATGCCTGGGACGAAAGGATTGGTAGACGCCATCATACAGAAAGAAAGATGTCCGATTCAAAAGCGTGCTGCTCTCAAGCCCTCGCGTTGAAGATGAGAAATTCCTCATCTGTGGTGCTTGTGGGTATATTATGGGCTTATATGTGTGTCATGAAGTTCTTGACTGTGCGCCTATGAGAGTTACTGACATATCTGGAACACGATCTATCTTGGTTCAGGTTTCGGTAGCAACACTGGGTATGTGTGAAACGTTACATGGTGTTGGCTGAGGCAGTATCCATACTTAAGCTGTATAACGAATGAGGCCTCTTTTTGGAGACGGTTGGACTATGGACTAAAATTTAGACGGAGTATTGAACCAAGTAGTTGAGGGATTGTAGCGAGATAGCACTGATAAAAGAGGTTTAGGACAGCAATGATTAAGTCAAATGAGATGTAGTGCGATTTCACCTGCAGTACCTATGTAACCTCAGCCGACAATTTCCGTCCACCTGGTACGAGATCTGCAACGCTTAGGTCTTCGACGAACCAAACTATATGAACACTTATCAGGGGAACGTCGCTGTCAAGATTAGCTCACCCGTAAGGTAACCTTCCACGTAATCAACCCGTCATGTTACAGCACTAACCCCGCGCATTGTGACCATCTACATGAGAGACCCGCGACTTGACATGATTGTCTTTGAATACCTTGTCAATCCATTGCTAGTACATCACAGCTATCCACCCGCATGGTCTAAATATCGAGGGAGCCAGTGATGAAATTAGCTCAATCGTTAGGTTGACAAAGCCCCGCTCCAGGATCGAACGGACGGGTCCGTTTCTAAGCTAACTTCTCAGTTCCAGAGTTCATAACTTATCTCAGAGGAAATCAGACATGAATTCCGCGGGCGGAACAAGTTCCTGTTTATCAATTATCATTACTCCAATAACCGATGGCCCGTAAGTTATCCTCGGTTAGCAGTCTGGGGAGATGAAACGTTTGATCATACAACCATCAATGACATGAAAAAACTCGAGCTACCCGGAGCAAATAACATAAATAGTCAGCAAGATGGGAAAGAAAATTATCAAAGAAACTGAAATATATACTTAAGAATTACTCGGATAACAATAAATCTGACGATCCGATCTCTGAAGATGCGACTCCCGTTTTTAATCATAGTCTACGCTTACTTGGCCTCTGCATCCCTCACCGGAGATGATGGAAAACATATTCGGATCCCAAGAAGTTCTTTTGTACACCCTGGCATTCTGATTGACTCGGAACAAGCTGAATTTGTGGCGACTCAGGTGGCTGCTTCTTCCGCTCCTTGGGCAACGGCATACTCTGCCATGATGACACACTCCTATGCCTCAAGAATCACTCCAGTTCCGGTTGCGACAGTGGAATGTGGATCTTATTCTACACCAGATGTTGGCTGTACTGATGAGAGAGATGACGCTCTTACAGCTTATCTCAACACCCTTGCTTGGGTAGTTACTGGTACCTCAAGTTATGCTGAGCGAGCCATAAACTTTATGAACTCGTGGGCATCGACAATCGAAGCGCATAACAATTCCAATGCGCCCCTTCAGGCTGGATGGGTAGGGTCAGTTTGGGCTCGAACGGGGGAATTGATCAGGTACACGAATGCGGGATGGGAGAGCACGGATATAAGTACGTTCGAAACTATGCTACGTGATGTTTATTTGCCCGAGGTCATAGGTGGCGCACCCAATTATAATGGCAATTGGGAACTTGGTAGGTTCTCGCCTTCAACTAACTGGGAGAAAGCCTGACATTCTACATAGTAATGATGGAAGCCGCAATATCGATCTCTGTATTTTTGGACGACCAAGATAGCTATGACACGGCCTTGGAAAAGTTCTTAGATCGGGTTCCGGCATACATATATTTAACCAGGTAAGTTCGTCTCATTACGAATATTGCCATTTAATGGGTAACAGTAGATCAGTGATGGCTCTTTGCCAAAGACCGCAGCTGAGGACACAAATGTAGAAACGGAAGCCGAGATTATCTCTTATTGGTATAACCAGACAGTCTTCAACGTGAGCGGCATAAGTCAAGAGACATGCCGGGATTTTGAGCATACTGGGTACGGTCTGGCCTCGATTTCCCATGTCGCAGAGACGGTCAGAATTCAAGGTCAGGATTTGTATCAAGACGACATTGGCACTCGGCTTCGCTACGGACTTGAGTTTCATTCGAAGTATCACCTCGGAGCCACGCAGCCCTCCTGGCTTTGTGGTAGTAAAAGCCTGTCAATCTACCTAGGGCCTAGTAAGTCAACCACCCGACCTTCCATCCAGCAACACTGTGCCTGGGGTTTTTTTTTCTCCGTCCTTTGGTTAGAGGAGTACTAAGAGTATATAGTTACCGAGGTTGGGTATAATGCCTTGTCAAATCGCTTAGGCTACGATTTACCTTATACAGAAGAGGTGACGATGGCTCAGCGTCCGGCAGGTACAAATAAGCTGTTTGTTGGCTGGGAGACCCTTACACATGGAAACAACTCGGCATAGCGGATATAGGAGATCTTTCTACACCAGACTTGGCCCTTCTGTTGCAAACAAAGATGAGGTTGATGATTCCCTGGAGCTACTCGTGTTTCTGAAATCACGAAGGGAAATAAACAAGGAAGCTGAATCAAGCTCGACGCAATATTTTCCAAGTTAAAAGGAAAGGGAACCCCCATTGTGTAGCATAGCTTTTTAGAAACACTGAGAGCCAAACGCAATGGAGGTTAAATAAGACTTGAAAAGCCTAGCAAATTTGGCTATCTCCTCACTCGCAATATCAACCCCTCTACTAGGCGCTATAAGCTACCGCATCTCGTAACACTTGAGTACTACGCTCCCAGGCTGTACCACACGCTTCAACATATGATAGCAGAGCTAACTAGGAATTAGCTTCAGGCTCTCCAGTGGCTAAATTCAACTATACCAAGAATACAGCTAGGTGGGCGCCTGTAGACAATTAGGGCACTCGGTCTGTGTCTCAAGCACGGCACTGTTGCAGTGCTTGCAATAGATAATCTTGGAAGGCATGATGAAGTTGAGAATTTTTGTTGAGCAGAAGGCAGTGTAGTGTGCGTCAATGGGAAATGAGGTTAGAAGTATAGAGGCAGGGAGTCTCTATTTTGTAGTTCTCCATCTCCCATAGCAATTCACAGAAGTTCCTGCATGTCTTTACAGCGTTCAGCGATGCGCTGCTTTCACGGCACATTGAATAGACCGCAGCCCTGTACTGTGGTGCCGCCGTGACAAGCGTTATCAGCTTGAGCATGGTAACCTACAGCTCTTGAGCGTGAATGCGTTTAACTCTTTGTACAGCTAACCCGTTGTAGAAGGGTGAATAGGTTGCAACCTCGCGCGACCGTGTCGTGAAAGAGAGCGCCCCAACTCTATCACAGGCCGAGTCGTCGACAGCTAATCATTTCCACGCGCCCCTGCTGGCTAAGATAACGGCTTTACAGGAAGGCCGTTTGCTGTCGTCTTGCCGCATTCAATCGAGGACTGAATAGAGATCAAGTACGTAGCTACCTTCAGGTTCGAAGTGCTGTGCAGTTACTTGATGTGGGCAGCTCAAGTGCGGGGAGGTTTTGACGCTGGCAGGTAAAGGTTTCTTCTCTAGCTTCCCATATTCAATCATTCACCAACCGCCCATTTCTCCCTTCCAACTCACACCCAAGTCTCGACGTGACCTTTTAAGTCGGCCAGTTCGCTCGGTCAACTTCGCTCCTCTGCTCTTTGCTATGGCCGACCGTCTGAAACGACCGCATAAGAAGCGTTCAGCGCCCGACGCTGTGGAAGAGCCGCCGTCGAAACGACCCTGTCTCGAGACGCCTGAAATCGTCAACGCAACCATCGAGCCTCAACCTCAGCAGCAAACACAGGTTCCTTTGACGCCAAAGCCACGACTCCTCACGAAGAAAAACCTGCGTCTGCTCGACAAGATGAACAGAGCCAACAAGTCAGGCACGGTCTCTGAGTCAGGAAAGTCCAAATCGGCAGCTCTTCAAAGACAACGAAATCGGACAAGACAAAATCCACGACCACGAGCGGCTTCCAGGAGCAGGCCATCGCGAACGTGATTCTTCATTCCTGAAGGTCGAGACCAACGCGCAACGCCGAAGAGATGCTCGAATAACTCAACAGAAGCCGCGACAGCGCATCACCAACTGAGTCGCAGTATCGCCGGTATGGCCGCAAGATTCAAACAACTGGCAATGAAGCAGCCGTCGTGCATCGAATGCTTCCCCCGTTCAAGGATTACGACGCCGAATACAATGTTGACATGAACCGGGCGTTCTCTGCATTGCCGAAGGACCTTGGCTTCAACAACGGCCTCTCCGCTCCCCAGCCTGACTTCATTGAGGGTCTTTCGAGAGAAGAGTTTCTTCCAGTTGACCCTTCTGTAATCTAAGGCGCTGTTCTCTTTAAAGACGATCCCACATCTACAACCCTGCCGCATCTTGCTGGGGAATGGAAATCTCGATCTGGCGATATGGATGAAGCAGCACTGCAGAGCAGCTACAACGGTGCGGCTATGGTTTACGGGAGGAATCGGACGCGGGAGTACCTAAGTGAGCCAGACCCTCTAGGCCACTCTGCTGTTATAACCTTTACCTCGAACGGAGAGCACATAACCTTTTTCGCCCATCATGCGTTGCCAACAGGAGAGGACGGGGCGGTAGAGTACCATCAGCACTATTTGACACGGACAGACCTCACAGACTCCTATGAGTCTTTCAAGAAAGGCCGCAGACAAATCAGAAATGCTCAAGACTTTGCGCGGGAGCAATCATTCGCTTTGAGGGATCAGTTGCGGAAGCAGCGGATGTCAAAGCAGAGCCGGGGCACTCCAGCCGCACTGGGGACTCGGGCTCCTACTACGAAAGCGGACGGTGATGAGGATAACAAAGACAAGGACGATGAGGACTATGCCGGCTATGAGTTAATCAGCATGCCTAATCAGCCCACGTTTCCCGTATCGACCTCAAGCGCCCCGGTATCGAGGGCCCAGCCGTCACAAGACACCGATGCAGGAGAGAGTTTTATCAGCTCAGGCTAGGACAGACCGAAACCGTCGTATTGGATAGAGGACGAGAAGACTGTTCGCTATTACCACGAGCACTCGGATGGCGGGGTTAGTTGGTATTAGTCGGATGGCTGTCTAATGCGGAGAGTCTTGACCCTATATAAAATTGTTATAAGACTGTCTGTTCTCATCAAAAACCGACCACTCCGTCGAAGCCGAGTTCCCTGGGCCTTCGCCAAAGTCAAATCCCGCATCATTGGCAAATCCCGACCAAGCTACCCCTTGTCCCAGATCAAACATGTCTCCCGAGAGCATGGAATACATAGCCTCCATCGAGGGAATCATTTCGGGCTGCTGGTTCGTCGTCCTAGTCAGGCTGCCCTCTGAGGCCTGGTCGTCTTCGGCGCCCGCGAACGTTGGGGGCTGAGACGAAAAGAGTGCTTTGACGGTAGTCGACACGAGCGTCTCGAGCGCGTCGCGACAGCCTGCTGCTGAAGGGAAGCGTTCTGCGAGGACGGCAAGGGTTGTCGCACATGTTTGGGCGGTGTTGACAATCTCCCCGGGGGCGTGCGCCCGTCTCAACTCCTCTGAATTCCAGACTGTGTAGATTAGGGTCATTCCGGAGACGAAGACTCGCTGAGCCCAGAGCCAGGCCATTTCGAGCCGATGTTCCCTCTGCAGCAATCGTGTGCACGATATCAGGCTCGTTGCCGCGTCAAAGCAGATCCTGAGGGACTCGGCTCCTGGTTCGGGGATGGATGGATTGGGCCGATGCAGCAACATCAGGGTATTTTGATACATGGCATCCCACCAGCTTGGGAACGCAAAAACGCTCTCTGGATGAGCACCTTGCACCGGCGGGATCGAAGCTCGCCACTCTTCCAGCCGGGGTTGGATGTCTTCCATCCATCGAGGAAAATCTGGACGTGGGTAGGCGAGCGAGGTCATCTTCTGTTGACGGTAGAGCACGTGTTTGATCTCAGATTCCAACCTTGAGAGTCGCAGTAGATGGTTGGCTACCAGTTGAGAATGAGCATCAATGGGGGACTGAGCGACTGGGAGTTCGACGTCGATGCTCATTTCTTCGAGACTGAACGGCCTGCCGAGAGTAACGACCAAGAGTCGTTCCAAGTGATAGGTTGCCCAGAATAACCGCCGTCGCTCGTTCAGCTGCTCGTGCTCTAGACGCAAAGCTGCCTCCGTCTCCCAGTGTAAGCCAAGGTTGACGCAGATTCTCAACGCAATCCCAGAAAGTAGCCACAGATTCCCTTTCGAGGGCGATAGTGAGATATACTGAGCTAGCAGTAGTATATTTGCTAGTGCCTCAATTTCACTGTCACCATGGTTAATGGCAGCGTCAAGGTACTGGATCGCAGACTGAAAGCAGCCTTCGCTTTCAACCGGTCGCTCCCCTGAGCCAGTTTGCAACCCGCAGAGGCTAATGGCAAACACCGTGAAAGCCACAAAGAGACTCCTCTGCGATGATCTCGGGAGCGTAACTGGGTCATCACCGGCCACTAGATATGCTATTCGAACCGATTCAACAACCTCTGCTCGGTCGAGAACGGGGAAATGCGGCGTCCGGTATTGAAAATAGACCTCTACCAGGTGAGCAGCTGCCGCCGCCGGTGGGAGCGACGACTTGATCTCTGTGGGACATACTTTCGGACCTCGAGGCCGAGATGGTGACGATGTTTGCGGAAAGCTGCACCCTATAGAGGCCATCACGAACTTGGCTAAGGAGACACCACTAGAAGTTCCCAGAAACCGCGGCTGATCAGAGGGCTCTAGCACGACCAAGGCCAAGGACTCAACAACCCCTCGCTGATACTGCTTGCTCTGGCTGGATTGCAACGACCCTGAAGAAGGTGAATCGACATCAGGTGTATCATTGATTCTAGGGTGTCTTCTCTTGAGTTCTTGGTTCTCTTTCTTCAGCCTCTCGACCTGTGCCTCGAGGTTTTCAAAATAGTTCCGCGGGACTTCTTGCTTCTTGCCTGCATGGTAGCTGAGACATTCCACGTTGGCGGCTTCGCAATTGGAGCATTGCGGATATGCGAGATCGCACTTAGATCTTGTCAGCAAATTTGCAACGTAGATGGGCAGATATTTTCTTTACCCTCTGCTTCCTTTTACGACATCGTTGACATGCCACGGCGCTTCTCGAAAGTCGCGGACCGCGTGGTCCTGGACTTGACTCCATGGCTTGGTTCCGTTAACCGTTATATCGGCTTTTATCGGGCTTTGGTATGTTGTCGTGCTGGAAGCACTGAGACACGAGAACGTTGATCATGCATAATGATAAGAGAAGAGGGAATACTAATGCAAAGCGGGGAAGTGACTGGGTCTTAAAGTGACTACTCCGTACTCGGGACCCTTGATAACTATCGTGAGGTGGAATGGGGATATCGGCGGGAATAACCAGCGCGCGGCCTCCCGATAACCAGAAGAAGTGGCAAAGTAGACGGCACTAGGGCGACACAAATGGTTTCTTTCTTTACCTTTGCTCAATCGCATCCACTTTGCAGTCATAAGTAGGATTGCGAATCGATCTCGCAGCCTGCTTCCCGAGTCGATTCAATGCTCATGATAAAAATTCAAGGTTTGATACTTCCAAGAAATTAACAACGTCTTTCCAATAGCTCCCACTACGTGACCTGAATCCCAGATGATCTACAAAGTGTACTTGTAGAGCGGAGATCGGTCTCCGAGGTCCGATAACTCCTGTTCGGTGTACTTGGCGCGGATTTCCTCCTCCGACACTAGAGACTTCTGCTTGTTCAGGTACCAATAAGCTGCCTCCAAGCCTAGCGCGATGAAAATACCGGCGACTAGAACTCCGACCGATGTTCCATAGCCCGTGGGATAGGCTGGAGCCTCCCTGCTCAAAAACATGAAGCTTCCTAGGATACCGCCAATATTACCAGTGCCGAGATAGAAGGCCACACCGACGGCACGTTTGCTGGCCGGAGTGACATTATTAGCCATCCAAGACGTAATGGCGGGGTTGACGGGGAAGAGACCGATGCAGACAAGGAAGACGGAAAAGTACGAAGGTCCGACATGCTGGTCTGTGTGAGCGCCGTAACTCATGATTACAGCATAGCCGATGATGTATATGATCCAAGGGATCACGATGAAAGGCATTCTCTTATAAAATCGATCGGAGAGCTTTGATGCCACCACAGTCGCAATGGCACCGGCGATATAAGGCGGAGCTGTCATCAGCTGGGCCTGTTTGTTCTCGAAACCCATGCCCTTGATAATGGCAGGCATTGTGAGTTTGACACCTGTCGCGCAGATTCAGTCAGTAGGAGTCCATTCTGGGGGTTCAAAAGAAGAAACTCACCATAGCCAGCGGTGACATTTACAAACAGCAATGCCGTAGTGCCCCAGATTTTCCAATCCGCCAACACCGAGCGGAAAGTCTTCCAGGTAGTCCCGGATGTTTTCTCGCCAAATTGGCCTCCATCCTTGATAAAATTCTGTATCTCCAGGTATCGGACCTCTTCAGCGGAGAGCCATTTGGAGAGTCTGGGAGAGTCGAGGAGGAGAAAGAAGCACATCACTCCGAGAACGACAGTGGCAAGGCCTTCCAGGATGAAGATCCATCTCCAGCCCGCATAGCCACCAACGCCATCCATACCTGCAATTGCCGCGGCCAACAAGCCCGAGAAGGCAGAGGCCAAGGCGCTCATGAGGTATAGATACGCGATACGGGTCGAAACCTCGTTAGGCATGTACCATTGGGTGCAGATGTAAACGGCGCCGGGATAGAATCCTGCCCTATACTCTTTATTAGTATTTCTTCCAGTTTCTTTCAAGTATCCGGTTTCAATGACATATTATAAGGAAACCGGAATGACCTACTCAAACAAACCGAGCAGAAGTCGAACAGTCATGAGTCCTCCGAAGTTTTGAACAACTCCATGTAGAGTCATCACGATACCCCAGCAAGTGACAATTATTCCGATGTAGTAAGATGGCCGCTTGAATTTCTTCAGGAGCAAGTTGCTAGGAACCTCTTTGCTACTATTAGCTCTCGTCAAATATGAGATTCCTTGTTGGGGCGCCAACATACCGCATGTGACGTATGTAACAAATACAATAGAAAGGCACCAGTTGTACTGCACCCCTGTCAACCCAAGATCCTCGGAAAGGCCCTCAATTGAGGCATTGCCAATATTGGTACGATCAAGGTTGGACAGGAGATACAGAATGGACAACATAGGAGCTAAACGGAGATCAATCTCCAAAAAATCTTAGCAGAGTTTCAGGCATTCTTGACATTCAAAGTGAACGTACGTTGCGAATAAGCTTGGATCGCTTTTCGGGGGGGAAATTGATGTAGAACTCCTCATCTTCGGGGGTTAGACCCAAGACTCGGATGTTGCCGATCTGGATAACCTTTTCAATCTTCTCCTCATCGGCTAGGGAAGCTGCATCGGGGGCAACCTGGATCTGGTCCATGTCACCCTTGCCCTTTGTGGAAGACTCAGCCATGTCAAATTGTATTTCGCAGAGTGTGACTGAAGGGTTGGGGGCACTGGACTGCTTCTCTGCCGACGAGAGGACCTCGACCTTATATTAACCCAAATCTACGTTGATCGGCTACTATCTTGCTATATTGCGATAAACCTGGACGATTATCGGTTCCAACAATATGCACACAGGCCATCCTGGGGAAGCGGGGGATGATAAGACCCGCTGTCGGACTTGGCCGACAGAGATATTCGGACTCGTGCGAAGGAATGGTAACTACTACCTTACGAGTTGCCTATATACCGGATGTTATCATTCGGCCTCTACTGTCCGATATCCGCTTTGATGTTCTTGTCACGGCCCTATGAAATCGCGGTCTACTTGATTGCCGGGATGCTTCCTGGCCTTTCTCCTCATATCAAACCGATTCAAAGACTCGTCGATGGCTAGGTACCCATACGTTGGGAATGGATTTTAGAACTGAACGAATAGAACATTTCAACCTCAAAGAGTCCTGGCTTATAGCAATTCTTGCCTGTTTCTACTGACATGGACCCAAATATTTAGTTGACGCATACCCTCATTGGCAAACAGTGATCTTCGTAATATTATGTCTTCCTTAGGTCACAGGTGGGCCATTGGTAGATTGCCGGGGAAGACAACGGGTAGCCTACTTCAACCTGTTTTAAAAGTCCTCATGGTTCGAAAAGAGCTCCGTTGTTTACAAACGAGACAACTTTGGGACAGGCACTTCCCCATTCCCCCTCTCAGACAATTGGTGTAAGCGTTCCTTACTATACTGAAAGCATTCAGGCAACCCAGTATCGTCCCAGTTTCCTCCACACACTAACTTGGCAATTCCAGGGGCACACGTGAAGATTCTTGCCATCCCTATGACATGGTTAGAACAAGCAATGAATTATGAGAGACCAGGGAAGATGGAGGGAGGATACTAACCATGGCCGTTGAAGCCGGCACATACCCATTGACCCTCAAATCCATCGAGTTGACCAATCCATGGTACCAAGTCAGCGGACCTTGCAATGATGCCAGTCCAAGACTGGTCGAGCCCCTCGCCTTGGCGCTTTTGGTCTGATTTCGCGGCCTCCGGAAACAGAGTTTCGAAATTCCGGAGGGCATCTTCCATTACTTCTTCTTTGAAGCCGCTATCGTCGAAGCCGACCATGCTGTCTCTTGTCTCTTTGCTCAGATTTGGATTCAACCTTGATGTACCTAGGACGATGGTCCCGTCTCCTTGCCGCTGAATGATGGAGTAAAAGTGATACAAGGAGTAGCGAAATGAGTATGTTGTTTGCAAGGTGTTTTCTCCCGCCAGCGCAGCATTCGGAACAATCGAATGTGCTTGTGCTACATTAGGCATAACAAAATTTTGCAGTTGTGGGAGGAGATATGAGGAGTAGGCATTCGTGCAATGGATGACTTGTTTGGCCATGATGGATCCTCGAGGAGTATGAATTTCCCAGCCAGATGTTGATGACGGCGTGATTGAAGTTGCTGGGCAATGCGTCCATAGTCTGGCTCCCTGCTCAATGACCGAAGAAAGAAGCCATTGCGCAAGCTTGGCAGGGTGTATAGAGCCACCGGGCCATTCATAAGCTGCTTCGGCGTTGTGTACTCGCGTCTTGACCCGGGCATTGTCCCCCTCGTGAAATCGGACATGGCTTAGGTCGGCTCCTGTGTTCTTATACTCTTGAAAGGACCTTGCTTCCAGGGCAGCAAACTCCGAGGTCATGCAGACATCGAATGTGCTCGTGTGGTGGAAATCACAAGGTACGTTGTGTTCCTCAACAAACGCTGCCACTCGCTCGAGAACAAGCTTCTCATTCTCAATGATTTTTCGCGCCTGTTCTGGTCCATGGACGGCCGCATACATAGAGAAGCCTCGGAAAGCATCTGGCCGTACGTGTCCCGCGTTTCTGCCGCTAGCTCCCGATACCGCTTCTCGGGCCTCAAGGATGACAATTTCGTCAGCAGTCACGCCCTCTTTGATGAGGGAGAATGCGGTGAGAGTGCCAGCGATTCCTGAGCCAATGACTACATATGTTGAAGAGGATGGGGCTGCGGCTGTGCTATTGCAGTTGAGGTAGGGAAAAGCTCGAGTTGTACGATGCCATAATGAGAGGCAAGGTGAGGGTTGTGGGAGCGAAGGCGGCGGTAATGACATTGTTGTTGAGATGACTGGCTTAACCAGACAGCTAGAAAAAAAATATTAAAGGAATAGAGAACTGGTCTCTGTAGTTGTAAGCTGCTCTTGCCGTGCCCTTGGAGGCCAGAAACTCCGCTTAAAAGAGCAGCATCAAAGAGCAGCATCAAAGTACAGAAGTTGCCAGAGGGCGTCAATTGAGAGGCTGTCGCATAGCAGGCCATTTAGTGCTTCGGAGTGCTCCGTAGATCCCAAAGGGTCACTACAAACGAACGAATATCTGGCTAGCGTCCGATAAGTCGTATCGCTGAAGAGCCTAGGACTCGCCCGAAAATCCTACCTTGCCTTTGGCGATCATCGGCTTCGTGCGACGAGATCGGCTTCGAGCGATGGGTTTCGGGGTGTCGGCCCCGCGATAATGGCTCTTCGACGGGAAAGAAGTCAACAGAAACGAATCACAAAATTAAAGAGGATCCGATGGGAGCTCCTGGACAGATGTTTAAATGTCTCGTGGCTGTCGCAAAGATCGGGTTTCTCAAGTTTCTTCTTGTCCCTCTCTACCCTCCGCTCGCTCCTTGAAACTACACCATGGCTGTAGGCGCTGCGTTCGACGCAGTCCCACCAAAAAGCATTGAGATAGCTATAGATCGCGGCGGAACCTTTACCGATGTCTGGGCCAAGATCCCTGGGCGCCAAGACCTGGTCATCAAATTGCTATCAGTAAATCCCGAGACTTACGATGATGCCCCTGCAGAAGGTAAACCCTGGAGGTCGGAGCAAGGTTCTGAGCTGAGCTTGTCTAATGTGGTCTTAGGTATCCGACGGGTGCTGGAAACTGTCACAGGGCGCAGCATCCCGCGATCAGAGCTGCTCCCCAAAGAGTTGATCCGTTCCATTCGTATGGGAACAACAGTAGCAACTAATGGTCAGTTATCCGGCCTTCTTTTACCCCATCTATCATCTACCATAGCCGTTTGGCCTGAATCGCATTACAAATAAGCCTGACACGAATCCAGCTCTCCTCGAACGTAAGGGAACGCGACACGCTTTCGTAGTGACAGAGGGCTTCCGAGACCTGCTGGAAATCGGCTACCAGTCGCGCCCAAAACTCTTCGAGATCGCCATCAAGAAGCCAGAACTCCTCTATGACCGGGTCTGCGAGATTTCAGAGCGCATTGCCTTTGAAGGCTTCACAGAGGACCCCAGGTTCGGCCTGGCTGAGACGCCGGGCACCCTCGTCCGCGGTATCACCGGAGACCTTCTCCGCGTGCTGAAGCCTCTTGATGACAACGAGGTCCGAGAAAAGCTGTCGGCCATCCGGGCAGAGGGTATTGACACCATCGCCATCTGCCTGGCGCACTCTTACCTGTACCCAAACCATGAGGTCCGCGTCGCGGAGATTGCAGCCGAGATTGGCTTCAATTATATCTCCGTTTCGTCTCAAGTTGCTGGTGGCATGGTCAAAATGATTCCCCGAGGTAGTTCTGCTACAGCCGATGCCTATCTCACCCCTAAGATCAAAGAGGTACGCCTGAGTCCCCTCCCTACGTCAAGTCGGCTCCCTCGATCCTAATCTTGAACAGTATGTGAACGGATTTGCTCGCCGTTTCGAGGGAAACAACCTCGACGGAGTCAATTGCCAATTCATGCGAAGTGATGGTGGCCTTACCAGCTACGACAAGTTCAGTGGTCTCGGTGGAATTCTGAGCGGCCCTGCTGGAGGCGTCGTCGGGTATGCCAGAACATCACACGATGGCAGCACACCGCTCATCGGCTTCGATATGGGCGGTACTAGCACTGATGTTTCCCGCTTTGGTGGGAACTTTGAACATGTTTTTGAGACGACAACTGCTGGAGTTTCGATCCAAAGTCCTCAACTCGACATCAACACGGTCGCAGCCGGTGGAGGCAGCATGCTGTTTTGGACCAACGGTCTCTTCAAAGTTGGTCCAGAGGTAAGAAATCCCGTCTATATGTGTGATATGACTAGCTTATGAACCCTTGACAGAGTGCCGGTGCTCATCCTGGCCCTGCGGCGTATCGCAAGGGCGGACCCCTGACCGTGACCGACGCCAACCTATTCCTCGGTCGCATTTTGCCCTCATTCTTTCCAGCTATTTTTGGTCCCGATGAGAACCTACCTCTGGACACTGAGATTGTTGCTCAGAAGTTTGAGGAATTGACAAAGGTTATTAACGATGAAACCGGCCGTTCTATGACCCCCCAGGAGGTCGCATACGGATTCTTGACTGTAGCCAATGAATCGATGTGCCGACCCATTCGAGCCATCACAGAAGCTCGTGGATTCGAAACAAGACAGCACAATCTTTCAGTCTTTGGTGGTGCTGGTGGCCAGCACGCCTGCGAGATTGCATCTCAACTCGGCGTCAAGCGAGTTGTCATTCACAAGTTCTCTAGCATCCTGTCAGCCTACGGAATGGCACTTGCCGAGGTGATCCAGGAGGCTCAAGAGCCGAGCAGCGAGATTCTGTCCGATGAGTCTCTTGTCAAACTTGAATCCAGAATGGAAATTCTGAAGAAATCCGTCACAGAAGGCTTGCTCTCTCAAGGAGTGGCTCCTGAGGCAATCGCATATGAGCCATATTTGAACCTGAGGTATCATGGTACGAACACCAATTTCATGATTCAGAAACCCGAAGACGGCGACTGGCGCGCATCGCTCGAGGCCACTCATCTACGAGAATTGTCCTTCTCTTTCTCCCACGATCACAAAGTCATTATAGACGATATTCGAGTTCGTGGTATTGGAAAGGGAGAGAACACTACCACAGATTCCGATATCCTCGTCAAAGAACTTGACGGTGGCGAGTTCTCGGAAGTTTCAGTTGCCAGTGCGGCGACAGTAAGTTCTGACTGACCATGTTCCGGTGTAATCACAATTTGCTAACCTCTCCTTAGACGCCCATCTACTTCTCCGGGAAGCTCATGGACTCCAAAGTGTACAAGCTGGATCAAGTCCCCAAAGGAAGTTCCATCTCAGGTCCAGCGGTGGTGATTGACAACACCCAAACAATTGTCGTGGTGCCTGGTGCTGTAGCCAAGATCCTATCCTCGCATGTGGTGATTGAGATGCCAACGGCTCCTGTCAAGGCTGTCGCCGACGAGACGGTTGAGGTCGTTGACCCAATCAAGCTCAGCGTCTTTTCTCATCGATTCATGAGTATCGCCGAGCAGATGGGCATGACGCTTCAGAAGACTAGCATCTCCTTGAACATCAAGGAGAGACTGGACTTTTCTTGCGCCATCTTCAGTCCAGAGGGAGACTTGGTGGCAAACGCCCCGCGTGAGTGTCTTTTTCCTGGGTTTGTGGACAGTTACTTACATGATATGCGTCTTTAGATGTTCCTGTCCATCTTGGTAGCATGAGTTATGCAGTCAAGTACCAGCACGAGCTGCACAAGGGCAATCTTCGACCCGGAGACGTTATCGTGGCCAACCACCCCGAAGCAGGCGGGACTCATTTGCCAGATATCACCGTCATCACTCCAGTCTTCGAGACCGACGGCAAGACTATCTGTTTCTATACGGCCTCTCGTGGCCATCACACGGACATTGGTGGTTTGGAGGGCACTTCTATGCCTCCGAACTCTACGTTCCTGTGGCAAGAAGGTGCCCTCATCAAGTCATTCTTCCTCGTTCGCGATAAACATTTCGATGAAGAGGGCATCTGCAAGATCTTGACCGAGCCCGGGAAATATCCCAAGGTCACACCCAGCCGAAAGATCAACGAGAATTTGTCAGACCTCAAGGCTCAGATCGCTGCCAACACTAAGGGCAGTCAGTTAATTGCCACACTCATGGAGGAGTATGGCAGATCTACAGTTCATTTCTACATGAACGAGATTCAACGGAACGCCGAGATTGCCGTGCGTGCGTTCCTCTTGCAGACGCGCCAAAAGAGAGGCCCTGTTGTTCTCCGCGCCGATGAAGGTATGGATAATGGCGCTATCATGAAAGTCGCCATCACGATTGAGGAGGATGGCGGTGCTACATTTGACTTTACCGGCACCTCTCCTGAGATGTATGGTAACTTCAATGCCCCTCCCGCAATCACGAATTCGGCCATTATTTACGTTCTTCGGCTGCTCATTGGCGTCGACATTCCCTTGAACCAAGGCTGTCTGGCTCCTGTCAAAGTCATCATCCCGAAGGGTTGCTTCTTGAACCCGTCAGAGGGAGCAGCTGTATGCTGTGGAAACACGCACACTTCCCAGCGTCTAGCCGAGCTTTTGATCAAGGCCTTTGATGCCGCAGCTGCATCTCAGGGTGATAGTAAGTGCCACTACAGTTCCCAAGACTCGAAACAGCTAACAAAGTCTGAAGTGAACTGCGTGGCGTTCTTTGGCGTAGATGGATATGACAGTGATGGAACACCACGTTCAACTTACGGTTACAAGTGTAAGTGCTCCAATTCCAATACATGTAGACTCCTGCTAAGATAGTCCAGATGGTGAGACGATTTGTGGAGGAGAAGGAGCTTCAGAGGCAAGTATACCACACTCCTGGCAAGCATCTAAGTGGTAAACTGACCTTAACATAAACAGGGCCATCACGGAGTCTCTGCTGTCCAGATTCACATGACTGTAAGTGATCAAGACTGGCAACAGGTCCGCTGTGACTAACATCAAGGGCAGAACACCCGCACAACCGATATCGAGTTGCTAGAAAGGCGTCTCCCTATCATCATTCGAGAGTTCTCGGTCCGGCGAGGGAGCGGAGGACGCGGCAAATGGAACGGAGGCGATGGAATTGTCCGCTCCTTTGAGTGCCGTGTTCCCTTGACATTCTCTATCATCACCGAGCACAGGGTCCGGAGACCTTTCGGCATGAAGGGTGGTGAGGACGGTTCCCTTGGAATCAACTACTGGTACCGGAAGGAGGCAGACGGCAACTACAAGGTCATTCAATGTGGTCCGCGAGGGTTGATCGCGATGGAAACAGGGGACCGATTCGTCGTTCATACGCCTGGAGGTGGAGCCTGGGGCAAGGCAGAGGAATCCAAGACGAATGGTCATGTCAATGGCAGTGCTTTGGCCAATGGTCACTCAAATGAGCAGGTTGAGGGGGTGGCCCAGGTTGAGCAACACCCTCGTGCGGCGGGCAGCTATCACAACTTCCTCTCAGAACAACTAGCAGCATGATAAGAGCGCCGCTATAGACTGCAATACAAGACATTCCGTTAGATCCAGCTTTGCCTTGATGTTTGGTCGACGCGCAGGACTGCAAATGCACCTCGACGTGTTGAAACTCGGTACGGCTTCAGGATCATTATCGATGGTGAGTGTGGTCTCGTCAATGGTACAGTATGCCCGAGTTACCTGGTGGCCTCGAGTGGTGTCTTGAGGTCGCCCGAGGCGGGAGGCTTCCGCGTGAAGGGTCTAAAGTCGGTCGTTAAGCGTTGTAGTGTACAGCACGCAAGAGGCTCAGGCGGTTACCGGGCTTCGGAAGGCCAGGTCTCCAAGGTAATAAATGGTTTGATCCGCAGTAGCAGCAGCAGCCTCTTGCACAAAGCGTTCTGTTGCGCCCAGAAGCAGTCATCGGGCATCATACACTGAATCACGCAAGGAGCCCAGCCCAGGGGTAGGGTAAGGTGGTGGAGGATAGGGTGCCTAGAATAAAATGAAATCCCCAGTCTATCTACTTCGAAGTTAGAAAGAAAGGGACAGGGCCTGTGGGAAAGGCAAATACCACAGGCTAGATGGTAGTGTGTGGGAGAATACCCGGCTGAACAACGTATGTCACGCAGGGTTTTGTCTCTTTGTCCAGAACAGGCCCAAGCTTGTCTCGGTTACAGCCGTACCTTATTAGGCGTGCGAATTCAGCTTCGTTCGGTCCAACAGACACGCTCAGCCGCCATCGTTCTTTGTTGTTGGATCGCCACTTCGCTTCGCCATCGGGCTTCTTCACTGCTCTTCTTCGTCCTTAAAACCCTACCTTCTTCATGCTTCTCAATACCCTTTACCCATAAAGCACGTGCTCTTCTTCCAATCGCCATGGTACGCACTCGAGCACAAGTACGCGCCGACCAGAATAGAAGCCCGCGCTCAGACCTAAATCTTCGAAGTAGTGCTGATAATTTCATTCTTCTGACGACTCCAGCTAACCGATGTCAGGGAATAAAGGTCGGCGGGGGGAGGAGCGCAGAAGAAAACGCTCAAAGACTCTCCTTCGAAACCCATCCGAGCCTACACGCGCGCAAAGCACGTTCTCCTCGCCTCCGGAACAAAACCTGACACATCCACCTCTGCCCTCTGGTGCGAGGGAATCGCAGAAATTCATCCCGTCGACAAGTCGGGAGCGACCACAAGAAAGTCAAGAGATCTTTGGAAACTCGGAGAGTCGCCGTCTCAAGCTTTCACGGTCTTTTGATCCCACCACGCCGTCAACAGATGGCGATGTAGATGACAAGGGCGACAAGACTGGGCCTATCGCTTACTGGGTGAGAGAAGGATGCTGGCCACGGCAATACAGTACTGGGAATCCCAGCATGGAGCACTTGTTTGCAAGAAAGAAGTCCACCTCCTACTCTAGCCCTAAGAGCTCAGAGTCAATTGCAACCGCTAGCGACCAGCGACCGAGAGAGGAGAAGAGTATGCCGTACCGCAACCCACGGTAAACGGCGCTCCTCGAGGCCAAAGAAAGCTTTATGGACGAGTCAGACCTAGACATCACGGATGATAGTAAGGCCCTCTGTCGGAATCTGCTCGCAAAGAAACAGTCAACTCCCCAAGATTCGCTATTCCGCGAGGATATTTTTAAGACAACATGCCGGAAAGTCAAGGATAGGAATGAAGCAAGAGTCATACAGGATATCACTCCGCTCATTGTGCCCTCGGCGGAAATGCTTGCCACGTACGGTGCCAGCGAACTTGAGTGCTTAATCGAAAGCACTAATGAGGGCTGGAACAACTCCATTCCTCTGACCAAACCTCGCCCGCAGCCCGACTACACTGTAGGGTTTCGACGAAACGCATTCACCCAAGACCAGCTTAACAAACTTGCGCCGTTCATTGGCGACTACATTCTTGGAGACCAGTCCTTCTTTATGGCCACGTACCAGATGTACTTCCCATTCCTCACTTGTGAAGTGAAGTGCAGCGGTGACGCTCTGGAGATTGCAGATCGTCAGAACGCCCATAGTATGACACTTGCGGTGCGAGCTACCGTTGAGCTCTTTCGGCTTGTAGGGCGTGAGAAAGAGCTGCATCGTCGGATCCTGGCCTTTTCCGTCTCGCATAGTCACAATGAGGTTCACATTTACGGTGCATATCCAGTTATCGAGGGAAAAGACACGAAATATTACCGACATACGATACGCAAATTTTACTTTACAGACTTAGATGGAAAAGAAAAGTGGACAGCATATTCCTTCACGAGGAATGTATACGACATATGGATGCCAGAACTTTTGAAGAGCATATGCTCAGCCATCGATCAGTTGCCATCTCATTTAGATTTTGACGTCTCATCAACAGATTGGTCGGCGGTAAACAGCCGAGCAACCAGAGCGGATGGCAAGGAGGTCAAGGAGGGGATAATGCAGGGGTATCACGGCGGTCGCCTCCTGAATAACTAAAGTAACCTAATAAGATATCAAATTCTAAGAGATCGGAACTCTATCCGTATCGTGTAGATTATTAATTCAGTACCTGTCTGTATACTGCTATTAATATCTTGATGCAGGGTAAGCGAGCCGCTCACATCGAATCAATAATGTTAGGTACTTCACTGAGCCAGACACTTGCATTCGGGTTTTCTGATGTTCCGTCATGCCTACATATAACCTGGGTGCCCAGCTGAGCTTCCTTCATTTCACCTTACCCCAATTACTTCAATCTCAAAATGTGCATTATTTGGACCATCGTCTTCACTTGTCAGAGAGCAGACCACGTCGAGGTTAAGAACGACTGCCTCCTTGGCGCTAACTGCCCTGTCAAGAAAGGCCTAACCATCGCGGCGAGAAGCAACATGACGCAGGCGTGCGTAGACCCGACTCATCAGGTCGTCAACCCTCACTAGTGGTAAGTCATTAACCTGCTGTAAAGGGTGTGAGTGTGCACTTACCATGACGAGCAAGACGTTGATACTCTAGTAGGCCCTTGGGTCAGGACATCTATGAGACCTCGGCAATAGGTGATGGCAGAATCCTTTTTCGTGTACTCAGAGAAAGGCGGCTTGTGTGGGCTCAATTCATCATGTACTGGTCTGCAAGGCCATCTCCTTCCCCTGCTTGGTTTCATACTTCAGTGACATAGGTGTGGTGGACAAATGCTATTGTTATTTGTTGTCAGAAGCAATGCGCATGCAAGCACTTTGATTTGTGATACATACCAGCACTGTACGGCAAGAAATCTTGTGAGATGCTGGGCAATCCGCGACGCTGCGAAGCGCACCAGAGTGACCTCGAGCTACTCCCCAAGCCACTATAGCTTCCAGGCTGTGCAGCGCACACTACCCGCCGACGTCTCTACGTCCTTGCTACTGTTCCAAGGAAGAGAAGGGGCGGAACGAGACTTTGTTTGCCAGGGAATGGCAGTCGTGCAACCAAAGACCAGAGACATGAAAGATCTGGGAGAATGCTTGAGGCGATGGGCAATCCCGTGGAAGAGAACATCAGGGCTGCTGAAAGGGGCAGGGCGTCTACGCCCAGCGTGAGCCCTCTATGCCTCTGCATGAAAGTAGCGATGAGCTGATCATCCAGCCCGTCCTTCCCAGATTGTCAAATACAGCTCCCATTGAATTGCTTGGCGTAAAACTGCTCCCTCCATGTGTCAACCCCCAGCTGGCTGGATGGTGGCCTGGCTTGGCAGCGCTGCACGCTATATCATAGTGGACTAGCAGGCTTGAATCGACCTTTCTTTCGGGGCCTTAGAGCGGTCAGTATCGCATCGATTTCAGCCACCAGGGAAGAGAAAGGGTTCCGACTGGAAGAGTTCGTTGCTGTGTCTGCTCAGAGGACCCTGAATGGGAGTCTTTTGAAGGAGAGCAAGCTCCAAGTCGATTGAGACGACATTGGTGCCAGAAGGCTTCTTTTGACTCACCTACAACCTCAGCGCCATTCTTGCCAGCTTTGGGGCACTAGAGATTTCTCAGTGGGAAGATCGAGGGCACCAGCTCTGCCTTTGCGGTCCTGTCTCAGCTGGCCACCCACGCGACCGTTGACAATGAGGCGTGCTGCAAAGCTCAGCCATTGGCTTCTTCCAAGGCCTGTACCCGCCTACTAGCGACGGGATGTTGAGCCCCTCGCCAATAGCTCCAAGGTCGAGGCGCTGCTTAGGACGTGTTTCCACCTGAATGGCTGGCTGATGTGCGAGACTTCCGAGTCTCTCATAGCATAGAGGAGTGCAGCAGTCCCTATTGTTCGGTCTCAATAGATCAACTGTCGCATGACCTTCTCCTTTGCTCGCCATACCAATCTGGGGAGACTTGCGGGAGCTGCTAGGCGAAACTCCCAGATCCACTGTCGCGCAAGTCTCGGCCGATGTTGTCCGGCATCATGGCGGATTTTAGGCCCGGAAACGCGGACAGCCATCGGCCGGCCTGCAAAAGTTCCCGAAACTGGCAAGGATTGGGGGCACCGGCACCATTGGGAATTGCAAGTAACCACGAGGTCGTAGCTGGGTTGCAACATGCCGTTGGCTTCGGCTAGGAACCGTCTCATTCACTTCCGGGTGATAAGAGATTCACTGTTACGGGGTATGTAGACGGGAGTGAATCTGTATTAAACTCCCCAAAATCCCCAATTGTCCTTGATTGGGGCACCCTTCCAATTCACTTTCAAGATGGGTAGCCGAGACGCGTTGCTTCCGACCGAAGAACACAATGGCCATCTCAGGCCTTCTTTCGCGCCGGCGAAGGCGAAGCCTGTGTTGAAGCCTGCTGATCAGCACCGCTGTCTCAGCAATCAGCTAGCTACCCTGTATTCGGAGAATATCACGGCCAAGATCCTGAGAACCGCAACCGAGAACCTGGTCAATAATGTACGCTACGATGCTTCAATGCCCTAGAAAACAAGAGACTTACCTTGAGCGATATTCCAGAACCCTCCGATCAACTATCCGGAAACCGTGCCGCAGTCTGGGGAGAACGAAGGCCACTACGAGTCCCGCGAAGTTGACTTCTGGACCTCCGGCTTCTTTCCTGGCTGTATATACTCTCTCCTAGAACGAGCTATAAAATATCCGCGCAGCATAATATCACAGAGCCACTCTGCGGACCTCCCATCAGTGAGACGAAAACTCCAGGAACTCGGCCATGCCTGGTCCGAACCATTGCATCGACAGGCGCTTCGAACGGACACTCATGATCTCGGATTCGTCATCATGCCCCATATGCAACCTCGTTGGGAACTTTTCCACGATAGTAGCGCTCTCGAGACGATCGAGACCGCGGCAAAGAGCTTGGTGTCCCGATACGATCCCACAGTCCAAGCCATTCGGTCGTGGGATGACCTGACTTGGCATGATGGCGTCGACATAACATCCATGACGGAGGATTTCCTGGTCATCATCGATTCGATGTGCAATATGGACTTGATCTTCTATGCAGCTGCCCATACAGGAAACGCGGAACTTGCTGATGCCGCGATCGCCCATTCACGAACCCTCATCAAGTCTCACTTGCGTGCAGAGACCTCGACGAGAGATGGCTATACCGAGACTCTGTACAGCACTGTGCACCTAGTCAACTTCTCTCCCAAGACGGGGATGATCAAGGAACGCCGGACAGCTCAGGGATACCACAGGGACTCAACTTGGAGTCGCGGCCAAGCTTGGGGTATTCTCGGATATGCCCAAGTATACACCTGGACAGGGAAGACGGAATTTCTGGACGCTGCTTGCGGCCTGGTCGAGTATTTCTTACTTCGAATGGAGACGTCCCCAGCCTGCGTTGAGGTAATGGTCCCGGATTTGGAGGGCCGAACTGTTGGTCGCTATGTGCCTCTATGGGATTTTGACGCGCCCATTGAGGATCTTCAGAACCCGTTGCGAGACACTTCCGCGGGAGTTATTGCGGCAAATGGGATGCTTATCCTGTCTCAGGCTTTGGCGTCCCGTGGGGAGCATCGTATGGCAGAGAGATACCTTGAAGCTGCACTGCTGATTGTACGGGACACGATGGACCTTGCACTCGCTCGTGAAATGGCCACATTCTCCATAACCGAAGAGAATGAGCTCATCTTCAAGGATACAAAGCTCGGCAAGAGATTCGACTCTATACTGAAACATGCGACTGTTTGCAATAATGCGTCCAGTTTCAGGAGAAACAAGGCCAGAGACCACGGATTGGTTTACGCAGATTACTACCTTCTCGAATTTGGAACTCGCCTGTTGAGATACGGGCTCATTTAGACAGTATAGACTAGAAGAAGGTCAGAATAGCAACATCAATTGGATTATTGCATCTGAATGGAAGTCCCTTCTCAACTACTTCCTCAGACTCCCTAAATCACCCCCCCTGAATCGGCTCGAGACAATACTCGTGGAAAAGGGGGGACTGTGGACCACGCCGCTCGGCATCGGAGAAGCTCTTCAGGACTACAGAACGGGATAGCGGCGCTTTGCATGAATGATTGCAAAAATCGCGGCGTAGAGTTGTGACCTGGTAGAATGGCACTGAACGCAGCACAGATGCGAGCACGGTATTCACGGTTTGCAGTCTTCGCGCATAAAAGCCTTGAAACTCCGACTTTATTATTTTATCATCGCTTACGCTTCTTGGGTTTCTTCCTCTTAGGCTTTCTAGGCGTTCCAGGTTTCTCAGGCTCTTCAGGCCGCTCAGGCTCCTCAGGCCCTCCAAGCTCCTCAGACTCTCCCGGCTCTCCCGGCTCTCCAGGCTCCCCAGGCTCTTCAGGATCCTCACGCAGTTCTAGGAACCTCTTGATCGTCCAGTCGAAAATATCGTCGTCTTCATATCCACTGGTCGAGTACAAATTCATGAAGAGAAGACGGAAATCTTCGTACTGAAGCGCATCTTCAGGTTCCAATGAGCGCATGTGTTCCATATAAAGTGAGAACTGGGGTGGTAGCCCCCTACAGAGGTCCAATGTTGAGAAGGCATCCTTCATCTCGTCGATCGCGGAATCACGGACGTCGGCATCCTTTGCCTCCAGATGGCTCCATGGCAATGAACCGCGAAGGAAATAGATCAGAATGTACCCCAAAGATTCCAAGTCATCGGCCGGTGAATACTCTGCTGACGCATTAACACCTAGAACAGATTCAGGGGGACGGGCTTACTGACCATAGCCATCATGGACCCTAAGACTTGTGAATTGACAAGATCCGCGAAGGGGAGCGTTTTCAGGACGAATTTCCAGCTCACCGTCTCTCAACTCGTCCGGCACGCCAAAGCCCACGGTGTGAATTATAGCCCCCTTCTCGCCAACCCCCAGTACCAGGTTGGACGGTTTCATGTCGCGGTGTAAGATGCCCTGGCTGTGCATGAACTCAAGTCGTGTTATGAGCTGCTCAGCAATAGACAGGACGGTCTTGATGGAGAATTGCCGGCCGCAGTAGTTGAACAAATCTTCAAGTGATGGGCCCAGAAGGTCCAGGACCATGACACTATACTCCCCCTCGCGACCAGCCCATCGAAGTCGTGGCACGCCGAGACCACCGGCCAAAGCTTTGTATGCCTCGACCTCGCGTTCAAGGATTGGCCGGCCAATACTGTAATGGACTATTTTGATTGCAACATCTTCGTTGGTGTGGATGTCCGTGCCTTGGGTTCATGTTAGACTTGATTCATTGCACCCGTACCAGGAAACAGGGGGTGCATCTCGCAAAGAGACATACCAGAGTAGACCTCGCCCAAGCTTCCCCCTCCAATCTTGTCACCAAGCCGATATTGCTCGTTGATCAAGATGTCCTAAGAATTCCATTAGTGAGCGAAAGAGCAGTGTTTTCCCTGTCGGGCATCACATACCTTCATTATGGGCCCTGGCGAAGGTGGAGGAGGAATGGATGGGGGAAGGAAAATGGCGGGGATCGAATCTCAATTAATATAGCGGTGCTTCAGGGGTTGGATAGCTGATCCACCGCCTTGAAGAACTCCACTAACCGCCAGTGCTGAATAGTAAACAAAACACCAATCTCGAATTCGCGCCTCGTCATGGCACGAATCTCGGCATGCGCGTGTTTCTAGAGCAGGAGCACACATCGCTGCTTATCTATCTCTAAGCTGCACCTATTCAGTCAAGCCATGCCTCGGAAGACCACTGCTCACCTTCCCTGCAGACTCTCAATTGAGTCACGGAACGCGCTGGTCTGTTCTTCTGCAATTCCCTGACCCTCCAGCGTGCGTCTTAGAATGATCGAATCGAGCACGATCGAGCCTCAGAGGCCGACAATGCATGCCTGCAAACCCGAGAACGAACCCATTCTGGCGGCCGTTCCCACGAACAACCTGCGACGATCGGAATCGAAAACCCATGTCTAAGCTATCCCTCGGTATCCTCGCCCGCTCTCCGGGAGACGACCTCAGGAAGCTGAGCCCCTCGCCACGACTCGATCGATCGGACAATTATACTGGAATGGCCTGGATACACGTTTGAGAATTCAGGGGTTGTAGAGATAATTCTGTCAATAATGACCCCCCAATCGTAGTGCGCGCCAGGTTCTGACAGAGTCGCCAACGCACGTCGTTGACGACGCCATGACTCAACCAATTGACTCATGACAAGTCCGTTGGATTGACATGGAGGGGTCAAGCGGGCTTGCTGGCTCCTGGGTTAGAAGTTGAGATACTCGCTTGAAAAGAAGCTCGAGTCTAGCTGCGACGGTGCGAGAAGATATGGGGTCGACTGACGAGCATCCTCCTTGTAGTTGGTGAGGTCGCTTTTGGGCCAACTACGAAAGTAAACCCTCAGTTGGCGACCAACGCCACCCCAGGCGACATTCTCACAATCGATAAGCCGGAGATTCTATGTTGCTTCGTAGTTTGGGATCGTTCTAGGACATGTTCCATGGCGCAGTTCCAAGGCGCATGCATTGTCGCAAGAAGTCTCTTTCCGCCCTGGAAACCATCGAAAACATCAACCCCTCTCGCGTGGCTCTAAATGTGACGTCGCCGTAACGCTGAGGGACTTGAAGTTCTTCATTCTCCGAGAAGAATGCTTACTGACCAAGGGCTGCCACGTGTGGTTTTTCCTGGAACCGAGGTTGAAGGTATTTGCCCTCGGAGCGCATGTCAAAGTTTCCGAGCTTCAGTGATATCGCAAACCACGTGGTCGCTCGACATTACAGCACGTGTAGGTTCCAATTGCAACGCAGCGCATGTCAAGGCACTGTTAGGCTGTAGGCTCTATCTTGCGAAGCTTGCAAGAAGAGGAAATTGAGCGCTGGGAGCCGTCTCTCTGCTGTCCTTGCTTCGTGTCGAACGGGTTGTTTTCGAGAACACTGCCGAACGATGTCCAGAATCACGGCCGCCCAAGAAACTTTGCGCAAAGTCGACAGCCGAGACATTGTATTCTACCGTCTCTGGGAACGGAGTTTCTGCCCTAGAGAGACTAGTCTCCTCCTCTCGCTACGAAAGCTTCGCGCGACAGTCTCCTCCGAAATGATGCCTTGCTGATGGCTTGCTGGGGAGAAGCACTGCTGGATTCCCCAGAGCGCAAGAGCCGCTGCGAAACTCGCACCACAGCCTGATCCACAAAGCCATGAACCAGCACTCCATCCATCCATCCATCAACCTTATTCCCGTATCGGAGCTCGATGGAACGCCGCAACTCTATCGCAATTGAGCCGGAGGAGGGTCCGGCACGGGCCGGCGGGACCCGCTGGGTCGATCAAGAGGATCTCGGACGGACTTTTCGTTTAGATCAACTCCATCTACCGGGTGGAGGGAAGCGTACGGGTCGAGCTAATCGTGTTGACGTTGTTGAGGGGGCTCGTTCGGCAGATGCGGAGAGCGTGGGATGGCTGAAGATGATCTGATTAGAGAGAGGAGACGGGTTTCCTCGAGATCAGCCTTGCCAGTGCCGGGGTCACGAGATCAGCAGCCTTGTTGTCTCCTGGACAACTGATTGGTTGATCCTGAGCCATCTCCTGCTTTCGCGGCTCAAGCTTGAACAAGAGGGTTCTCTTACTTTGAGTTCGCCTACATTGTCGCAAAGCCCCGAGAACCCCGTATCTTCTGCGACACATATCAATTACTTCGATTCATTGGGAACAGAATGTATCGAAAGATCTTTGTCGCGTCTCCTTCCCAAGGTATGCAGCACCACCCGGATCATCGCCTGGTCTTCGGCGATATCTCTCTTTCCCCTGATCATGCTCTTCAGCGTGCTCAGGGTCGGGTTGATGAGTATCCCTGGCGGGAAGAATGGGCGCGGAGAGACTAACAAGCGCACATGAGGTCCAGAACAGTTCTTGTCTCGATGATAGATCACCTCTCTTGGGAAAATAAGCTCTGGTCTCCAACCCAATCGTAGGCGAGGGCAAAGTAATAAAGCTCTAGAAGGGTCAGGCGGAGTGTTTCATCTTTGTTGACTCTCCAGTGAACGACTGCGAGATGAACGACTGCGAGAAGAACATATAGACAGGAAATCATTTGAGTTCTATAAAACGGCGGGCTCTGGATGTCATACAACCAGCCCTGCCCAAGCCATCTACCGACCACAACACATACACCCTAGGATCGATCGGAATCCACAATATAGTCATCGCTTGTCTCCCAAAGAGCAAGAACGGCACACTCGGCAGCGACCGTCGCCACCAGAATGCTCGACAACTTTTCCTCTATCAAGTTCAGCCTCACAGTCAGCATAGGTAATGGCATTCCTTTCAAGGTTCGGTTAGGCGATATCGTGGTTAGCATGCCAGTCGATGAGTACCCCGGCGTCGTGCAGTGGAGTTTCGGTTTGGCAGGGTTACAAGGCCACACCGGCGTCCACTACGTACTCACTTCACGAAAGTTCTTTAATTGTAGTGTTTTGAATAATTTAATACCTGTTAATCCCGGCCGGCTTTTGCAAAACGTTCTCAGTTACTGCATGGCACAATGCATATTAATGACGTTGTTCTTGGCCTAAAGCGCGCACAGAGGAGATGGTGTTCCAGCACTTCCGTAGTCGAACCATGAGCTCTCTGTAGTGTTGAAACCACAATTGTCCATGTGTTATGGACCAGGTGGCACAATGTGCGATCGCTAGCGGATAGTAGGCTCCCAGTCTTTCCCGGTATCCCTCCGTGATGCCATACACCTCCGCCAGGCCAAGCGGCTCCATGTCCAGATTGACAGATAGATATGCTAGATCCCACATCGGATCGCCCAAATCTACGTTCTCCGAGTCAATAGCCCACAGCCTGGCCGTGTCATCAACAGTAATATTGTGGCAATGAAAGTCATTGTGACAAGGGCCAAGTGTCCAAGTTGTGTTGCCAACCGAGGCCTTGACGTAGGCGATGACTGCTTCGATAAGTTGCGTGTCGTCGACGGTCATCGCAGGCCAATCCTTGGCCAAGCAGAGATAACCCTCGACCGTGGCAATAGGGCTGTACGTGTTCATCCATGGACGTGCGATGCTTGTGTGAAACTTCCGTAGAAGCTTCATGATTGCTGGTAGGTTGCGCAAAGCCAGGTCTGGGGTGAGGGTATGTCCGTTGATGAAGGCAATGGCGAAGGCGCCGCTCGACTCATCCCTACAAACCACGCCAGGTCCAGCTCCAACACTCGCAGCCCATGCAGCTCGAACGGCCTCGCCATTGCACAATAAAATCGATTTGGGGTCCGGGCATCTTGGGATCTTGACGAGGAAGCTTTGCAAGGCAAAGTCAATCTTGATGCAGTCCTGACCTGACCATCCGGAGTGATTGAATGGTGAAATCGAAATTGATGTCTCATTAACATCCAATGTCTGGCACAGCATAGCTGCTTTGGCCATGTTCACGCTGCTTGGTGGAGAAGCGGATGGTCACTGAAATGGTGGTATCGGGTCATCACCTGGTTCAAGACCACCCTCTTCATCGGCCACAGCCTGAATACGTCCTTCGCAGGACATTGGTGGATAGGGTTCGAGGGCTTGAGTATGGTTGAAGCCGGGGATGCTGGCAGTGGGAAGGATGCAGTGGGAGCGACAGCAATTTATCTCTTCTCTACAACTATACACACACCATCCGCTGCCCAGTCTGGCTGCCTTGCTGACCAACCCTCTTGTCAATCAATCCTAAGCCCGAGTTGGGTCGCAGCAAAGTGCAAATTGTGCCATCTCGCAGCCTAAGAAGTACAGCTGCATTGAGCTCCCTTCAGCCCAGCCTGCAACTACTACACACGGGGCTGAATTGGCTGACCTAAAGCGCTGGCTTAGGGCGGACGGGCTCGGTGATTCTGGGCGAGAAGGGGGACGGGCGAGACATTTGGAATTTGGACACCATCAAAACTAGTTTTTCCTAGAATTGAAACAAGCTATATCATCCGTAAGGGATTAGAGCGACTATTTAGCTCCACCCGTACAAACCGATTACGACCAACAGAGAGGATCCGACACCATGCATGCTAGATTGGTCCATGTGCGGTTGGTCCATGTGCAAACCCGTGGCCATGAAATCCATCGTCTAGAACTTGGCGTCCCTTATATCGCGACGGCTTTCCGATAAAATGACGCGGCTCTACTCACTCACGGGAACTATGAGATTGTTGGTTTCGCCTGCAGGTTTCGTATTTGCCTGCCCAACCCTCCCTTTCGTCGTCTTCGTCTTTGTCTTGGGGTCAGGGTAGGCCACACGTGCGATTTCCTGCCAGTCCTCGTCTGATTCGAATTCGCGCCAGATTGACTCCGTGAGCTTGGTGAGGCCATCCTCGACCATCTTTTTGGCGAGCTGCGGGGTCAGAGAGTCGGATTCGTAAGCAGCAACCACCTCGGCGAAGGAAGCGAATGTTGTCGGCCAGGTTTCGTCTTGTAAGATTACGCTGATGGACGCCTTGCCGTTGGGAGACTGAAGTTCCGAGTACGGAAGCAGGACATGTTGAATGAAGGCCAGGACTCCATTTCCTTCTGCGACACGGGGAGCGCAATGGGCCTTGGCGATCTTCTTGCGTATCGTGGTGGCGTCGTCGATGAGATCAATCTTGGATCTTGGGCCCGAACTGCTCATCTTCCCCCCCGCCAGACCTGGCACCATGGGGTTCATTAGATGTGCTCTGACCTTGAAACCAGCCTTGGCCATGATATCGTGTGCCAAACCAAAAGTCTTGCGTTGATCAAGTCCACCAAACTCAGCATCAACGTCCAGGTATTCTTCGTCCAGAAGCTGCATCATGGGGTAGATGCCATCGGCCATGACTGGCTCGCCCATGCTCTTGACGATCTCGCTGCTCGCCTTGACGGCGTCGTGGACTGAGACTTTCTTGCTCAGTTTCAAAAGGTCGCGTGAAAACTCGGGCAACAGCTGATAGGAGCTTCCTCGGACGAACTCGAGGTTTTCCAGGTCGACGCCAACGCTTCGGAGCAAGGCACTGATGGTGCGCTGATAGTACTGTGCGCGATACTCAAGAACCCCCTCGGGTGCCTTGTCAGCATCCAGGAAGCCGTGGAGATCTGCGAGCAGAATCTTGACTTTGCAGCCCACGCTCAAGAATTGCGCGATCTTAATAGCAGGGAGGAAATAGGCAGCGTGCGGACGACCGGTAGTCGCAGTTCCCCAGTAGATCTTCAGTGGCCGGACAGGCAAGATGTCCCGGATAATGTCACCTCCAATGACCTCGTGGAGGTTCGATGTGATCAGTCCATATTTCTCATCGTCGTTGAGTGTCTTTCTCGGGAGTTGAGTCGCCATGGCAGCTGGTAATTCGCAAACGAGCTTGCTGTATCGTACCGCGTACGAGTGATGAAAAGGGTAGTTAGGGTGACTGATCCCCCGCTAGCGCTAGCGGCCGAGATTGATCGACATTTAGTGTTGCTGAGTACTTGTATGGTACATGTGGCGAGCTAGGCAGGGGTTACTAGATCACCGTGATCCATCGAATCTACCCTGTAGTTAGGAAAGTCAGATCGTTACAATAATAATAATAATAATTCGGTTCTTGAACCTATGGTCAGTGCTCGGCGGTTCGGAGGCGGAATTGGCAGTCCTCGAATTCGCGGTGGCCGGTCTTCTCATGAGTGGCTCACATCATTCGCTGATTGAAGTGATGGCTCTTTGCGCCCCCTTAATAGGGTGTAAGCCCCCGGGTAGTTTGGTGGAGATGATCGATCAGTTAGTACCATGCGAGTTAAAAATAGTATGGAAGGGAAATCCCCACAGCATCACCAGGGATATTTCAAATCGAGCTCGCGCGTCGGCTTGAGGACCTCTTAGCCTAGATTTTAAAGCAATCAATAGGTATTATTTCCCAGCATCTTCATACACTTGAGAAAGGAAGCCACCACTATGCTCGCACGATAAGCCACATATCATAGCACCCCCTACAATCGAAGCTAATCAAAACAAGCGTCTAAGCCGCCGTGAATATTAAACTCTCAAAAATACATGGCCGCTCCACCAATACAAATTTGCCTGTAAGAGCGGCCATGTATTTTTGCACCCGCCTGCCTGCTTCACGAGTTATGAACACCGCATCCGCCAAATATTCGCGAACCACCTCCCCACCAATGAACGAACTTTCAACACTCGCGCACGAGGGGGTGTTGTAACCCTAAGTGCTCCTCGGCAATCGGTATCCGCTATGGCAGTAAACCCTGACGCAACAGCCTCCTCTATGGCCACCATCAATATTGAGAATGTGGGATCCCCTCCGCTCGAATTCCCCGCTCTTGGTACTAACTTGAGGCTAGACTGAGAAGCACGACGCCCTTAGGGCCATCGAGCGAAAATACCAGAAGATCTGGGCCGAGAACAACGTCTTCGAATCCGACGCCCCTACCGTCAACGCTATTCCCGATGCAGTGTCGCCGGCTGCCATCCGCTCTCAAGAACCCAAGTTCTTTGGCACTGTCGCGTACCCATACATGAACGGCAGTCTGCACGTCGGCCATGGTTTCACCATCTCCAAGGTTGAGTTCGCCACCGGCTATGCCAGGATGAAAAGCAAACGTGCCCTCTTCCCCTTCGGTTTCCACTGCACGGGCATGGCCATCAAGGCTTGTGCCGACAAGCTGGTGCACGAGATTGAACTCTTTGGTCCTACCTTTGCTGGTTTCAAGGATGACGAGGAATCTGAAGACCTGAGCTCGGAGAAGCCGACCGCCCCAGCACCGGCTTCTGAAGACGTCACGAAGTTCAAGTCCAAGAAGAGCAAGGCATCGGCAAAGTCGGTAAAGGCCAAGTACCAGTTTCAGATCATGCTAGCCCAAGGCATTCCTTTGGAAGAAATCCACCTCTTCGCTGACCCCTGTCACTGGGTTCACGTTTTCCCCGAAGCCGGCATTCGAGATGTTACCGATCTAGGCTTACGCGTTGACTGGCGCCGCTCTTTTGTGACGACTGACGCCAATCCATACTATGACTCGTTTGTTCGTTGGCAGATGAACCGCCTCAAACAACTTGGGAAAATCAAATTCGGCAAGAGGTATACCGTGTACTCGCCCAAGGACGGTCAGCCGTGTCTGGATCATGACCGGAGTGAGGGCGAGGGCATCGGCATTCAAAACTACACTGCAGTCAAAATGCGAGTCCTGCAATGGTCCGAGACCGCAACCAAAGCCATCCAGGCTGCTCTACCGTCGGATGCTGTTGTCTACTTGGTCCCTGCCACTCTACGACCCGAGACCATGTACGGCCAAACCTGCTGCTTTGTGAGCCCCAAGATCACATACGGCATCTTTCAAACAACTGCCAACGAATATCTCTTCATTTCCCACCGAGCTTCCCGCAACATGGCCTTTCAGGGCGTTTTCCCCCATTGCGATTGGGGCCATCACAACTCGGTTCTAGAGCTCTCTGGGTCGCAGGTCATCGGAACTCTGGTCGATGCACCTCTTTCCATCCATTCAAGTGGTGTTCGTGTCTTACCCATGGACACAATCAACGACACCAAGGGCACGGGAGTCGTCACGTCGGTTCCATCCGATAGTCCCGACGACTACGCCACCGTCATGGAGTTGGCTAACAAGGCCAGCTACTATGGCATACAGAAGGAGTGGGCTCAGCTCGAAATGATCCCCATCATCGAAACACCAACCTACGGAAACCTCACAGCACCCACTTTGATCAAGCAAATGAAGATTGTATCCCCCAAGGATTCCAAGTTGCCGCAAGCCTAGGAGCTGGCTTACAAGGAAGGGTTCTACCGGGGAAAGATGATCTACGGAGATTTCAAGGGCATGCCTGTCCAGGAAGCAAAGGACCGCACGAAGCAGAAGCTCCTCGACTCCGGCCTTGCATATGAGTACGCTGAGCCAGATGGTCTCGTTGTGAGCAGATCGAAAGATGTTTGCGTCGTCGCACTTTTAGATCAGTGGTATCTGAACTACGGGTCAGCCGAAAACGGCGGGGATGGGGAATGGTGTGATCAGGTACTCAAGCACCTCAACAGTGGTGAATTCAACACCTTTTCTCCTGAGGCGAAGCGTCAGTTTGCAAGCACTCTCAGTTGGCTGAGCCAGTGGGCGTGCGCGAGGTCGTATGGTCTCGGCTCAAAGCTCCCTTGGGATCACTCGTTGTTGGTCGAGTCGCTCAGCGACAGCACCATCTACCCTGCCTACTACACGATTGCACACTACCTCCATAAGGATATCTACGGCAACGAGCAAGGTGTCGGTGCAATATCTGCCGAGCAAATGACGGATAGCGTGTGGGACTACGTTTTTGCCAGGATTGAGACAGTTGAGAGCGACATCCCTCCCCCGACTCTACAAGCGATGCGCAGAGAGTTTGAGTACTGGTATCCCCTTGATGTGCGGGTCTCCGGAAAGGACCTGATCCAGAATCATCTAACCTTCTTCCTTTACATCCATGTTGCCCTATTCCCGCAGGAGTATTGGCCTAAGGGCATCCGTCCCAATGGTCATCTTCTCCTCAACGGAGAAAAGATGAGCAAAAGCACTGGTAATTTTCTCACATTGAGACAGACAGTTGAGAAGTTCGGAGCGGATGCAGCGAGAATCGCGATTGCGGATGCCGGCGATGCGATTGAGGATGCGAACTTTGAGGAGACTGTGGCCAACAAAACCGTTCTGAAGCTCTTTGAGTTGAAGAAGTGGCTCCAGGAGATGAAGGAAGATGCGGTCTTGGTAGATTCCACCGACGACTACGCCCAAAAGCGCAACAGCAACAATGCGAAGAATGTAGACCTCATTCAACGCATAGGCGCCTTCAACCTGTGGGATAAGTTATTTGAGAACGAGCTCGATGTGTTGGTGCGCGAGACAGACGCGCACTATGGCAAGTAAGCCTCTCCCATGACCCTCACGACAACGAGCAGGCGTGACTAACTGGCGTCCAACAGTTATCTCTTTAAGAGTGCTCTTCGGGCCGGTTTCTACGACTTGACGGCCGCTCGCGACTGGTATCGCGAGGTGGCTCGAGCAGCTGGCACTGGGATGCATCGCGACCTCGTTCGACGATACTCTGAGCTGCAGACTCTTGTGCTCGCGCCCATAGCTCCGCACTGGAGCGAGTGTATTTGGGTCGAGGTTTTGGGGAATTCTGGGACGATTCACAAAACACAGTTTCCCCAGACAGGCGAGGAGGACTTGAATCTCACGGCCACGTTGGCATACATCCGAAAGACAGCCTCTTCAGTAACTTCGGCGCAGGCAGCTCAACAGAGGAAGCTAGCAAGAGGGAAAGCAGTGAACTTCGGTCCCAACCTGCCATACAAGCTTGTCATCTTCTATGCCGATTCCCTCCAAGCCTGGCAGGTTGATTCCATCAACCAGGTGGCCAAGGCGCTAGAGGAATTTAGCTTTGTTGACATCAAAGCCATCACCAAGGCAATGGAAAAAGCCACCTTGAAGCGAGCCATACCCTTCATTCAGGGCCTGAAGAAGTCGCTCGACGAGGGAAAGAGCGAGGAAGAAGTCCTATCCATCGATCTTCCTTTCGAGGAGCTGGCGATTTTGGAGGCCATGGTTCCTGTATTCCTGCAGGCACTGCCCAAGTGCCAGGCCGTCGAAATTGTCAAGGTATCGCCGGGTACGTCGGGAGAGACGGGCAAAGAGCTGCCTTCAGTTGCCAACAGCGCTTACCTAGGCGAGCCAAGATTCTACTTTGAGAATATTTTGTAGGCCTCCATTCTCGCGGTCCGGGACGGCAGTCGATTGCTTTGATCTACCGAGGCTCCCGGCTGTTGACAGGAATATGGCCATCCTTGAACGGAGGAGAGACAGCTTGCTTTGTTGGTTCTTGCTCTGGGTTCCAGGTCATCAAGCACCATGAGGACAGGATCGCTGAAAAGTTGCTACCGCTTAGCAAGATTTTGGTAACAGTAAGGGGAATTTATAGCGCCGTACCTACATAGACAAAATCGGAAATCCATGTATTCTTGATGTATATGGTAAGGTGAAGATTGTCCCAAGTGAGTGATGCTGTCCAAGGTATCGCGCCCAGAGAGGCTTGAATCAAAGTCATCTGGTCTCCATGGGAAGGGCCGAATTCACCGACACTCGTGACCCCATCGTCTTTGGGGTCAAGGTCGGGGACAAGCGGTGCTAATGTGCAAGAGTCGCAGGAGGCACAATAGTCGTGAAATCTTGCTCTCAATCTTGCCGGGAAGGGGCTGAATTCGCCGACAGCCGCTAAAGCATCTGGCCCCAAGTCGGGAACCAGCGGCAGCAACGAGCATGGGCTGTTCTCAAACTCTTCGGTGCTTGGGTATCGATGGTTGGAGATGGCAGACTCGGTCGAGTTCTCACAATCACTCGAGCCTGCCCGGGGCAGATGTGAGAGGGAGAGGTCCCGCCTGCGCGAAGCCGTGATGGGCGCCTTCCCTTGCGACTAATAAGCGACAATGCGGCTTACGTGTCTGCATTAGGAAGGAGAAGTGAGTCAGTAAAGGGGATTCGGGATTATTTTGGGGGGAATAATGGCAGGAACAATGAGGAGGGAGGCAGGTCGTTCTTTACACCTCATCCCACGCCTGATACGAGCCTCATTCACTTCCCTGCCTAGGTGCTGAATCTTCTTCTTTACACAATTCAAATCCCCAACGCATCATCTTCCAGGTGGTTGAGCTGGACGAGCATCATCGGGGGCTGTTTCAACGGTCGCCGCGTGGTTGGAGCAGAACGCCAAGGTCCATTCTCGCCTCCCTCATCGAGACCCTTCTCAAAGCTGCCGTCGCACCTTTGCCGTCGCACCTTTGGGCGATAAATGCAGCAGCGAACTTATTCTCGCCGTGCCTTTGTTACCCTTGCCCGAGGCTCCGGTCGTTCTTCTCACAAAATCGCCCTTCTGCCTGCAGATTGCAGGTTCGAACCTCAGCAGCAACCCTCGACGGGTTCCGTGATACCGGCGCCCAACCCGGCTGTCGCCCGAAGAGCCTCGATCGCTGGCGACATGATGGTCTCGCCGGCAAGTCAGCCGGGCAGCCGCTCCCAGCGCTTGTCACTGCGAGATATCTCTCCATGTAAGTGATAAGACCCTTTCGTATGCATTATTTGCAAGACGCTGACTGACTATAGGAAGCTATAGCTGCTACGCTCAGCAGCAGCCCTCGAAGGGCAGTGCCTTGCCTGCCTGCCAGCCTTTTCGAACCATCACCACCATGCCACTGGCCGTCTTCTCATCGCTCTTCTGCCTACAGATTGCGAGGTTCAAGCGCCGCCGCCGCCGCAGATCCGGCTGTCGCCCGAGGAGCTGGAGTCCCCATTGCTGGCGATGTAATCGTCTGCCGCATGCTCGCACCCCGACTACCGTCGCAGATACAAATCTCCAGCAGATCTCACAATTAATCAAGCCAGTCGGGAAGCCCATTCCACTGGACAGCTGGACTATTCACGTTGGGATGCTCGGTCTCTAGGAGGTGAAGGAGACTGTGTTTGAAGCTCCTCCCCGCAATCCAATCCATTTCACCACTGCTACCGCTCCTATTAGCAATGACAGTCCTGACGGCGCATACGGACAAGGTGCCGTCGCTCGAACGAGCCTCCTTTCCCCGAGGTCATGGAAGCCGAGCCACAGCAGCAGCCCTCGACGGGCTCCCTGGTCGCGCCACCGCCGCCGATCCGGCTGTCGCCCATTGCTGACGATGTAATCGTCTGCCGACAAGACTATCTTACCTGAAAATTGCTTGGAATGCTCGGCCTCTAGGCTCCCGGGTCGCGCCACCGCTGCCGATCCGGCTGTCGCCCGAGGAGCTGGAGCCCCATTGCTGGCGATGTAATCGTCTGCGGCATGCACGCACCCGGACTCCCGTGTTGGGATGCTCGGCCTCTAGGAGGTGAAGGAGACTGTGCTCTGAAGCTCCTCCCCGCAATCCAATCCATTTCACTGTTGCCCGCTACTCCCATCAAGGTCTCTAAGAGCCGTCAACCACCCAAACCTGTCTCCTTCATCACGCCACCCACACCAACAACGACAATGATGGAAAATAAAAATAAATAAATTAAATTAAAAAAAAAAAAAAAAAAAAAGCTATTACTTCCCGACATGTCAGTGATCTCTCACCCAGACCGAGCTTACTCTCTCTCGCCTCATCGCTGCCGCCATGTCAACCATCTCCTCATCGCATTCCTGCAAGTAGCAGTGATTCATAAGAGTCAACTTGATCATATACCTGATCATCTATGAATCCGACACACTGACCATACATCTTCGACCTTATCTTACTGTCAGACAGTCGAACCCATGGCAGATGAATTCTCTAATGACACGGGAGGACATGCAGCACTCGAGGGGCTGTACTGTGGTCAAACTACTCCTGCTCCGTCTGCCCCTGATCCGGCTGTCGCCCAAGGCCAATGAAGCCAAACCACAGCAACAGCTCTCGATGGGCTATGCTCTGCCTCGGGATGAGGCTGTTTCGACTGAAGCCGCTCATTAGGAGGTGAAGGGGACTCTCTCCTCATCGCTCTTCTGGTGCAGATTGCGAGGTCCAACCACAGCAACAGCCCCTATTGGGCATTGCCGATGCATACCCAAAGCGAAAGACAGAAATTGAACCATCAAAACAATCTCACAGGATCGCCGGCGACATGTACCGCCTCGCCGCTAGGACCTCCTTGGCAGGGCGGTGCACAACATGTGCCTGGAACCTGCTTCGGTTCGGTTTTGCTTACACGCACTCCAGATCCCCCTCGCAGTTACGGATCTCCAGCAGTTTGTTCATATTCGAGAACCCAACACTTGCGGACAGATATACCATCCACTTAAGAATGATCAGTCTTCAGCAGGTCAAAAGAGACTGTTCCCTGAAGCTTCCCCCCCGCAATCCAAATCATTTTCACTACTACTGCCACTCCTCCCCATCAACATTAACACTGGGATGAACATTACTATCAGTTCCGGTCACATCAGCGATCTCTCACCTCGTCGGTTCCGATCCTCACCCTGCAGATTCCAAGATCATCCGCAGCAACGGCCCTTAGCGGGCTGTGCGCTGTCTGCCTTGACCTAGTCTCCTTCCCCCGAGGCTGAGGAAGCTGAACCTCAACAGCAGCCCTCGACTGGCTGTGCCTTTCTCGCCTATTCAGTTCCATCGCCCCCGTCATGTTGGGGTCTATCACCTAGCCGTTCTTCTGCCAGCAGATTACAAGGTCAGCAGCAGTCTCGATGAGCGAAGTCTCCCTGATCCTGGACAATCTCTCGGCAGAGCTTTCTGAACGGTGTCTTGGGAATTCAAAAATCCCCATCATTCTGGCCCTGCTCGCCGACATGATGACTTCGTGGACAAGGCCGTCTTATTGGGGCGATGCCAAAAGCCCTGGCACCTGTCGAAGCATAGTCTGGGTGTCCGGGTACTTCTCGTCCAGGCGGCGACAGACTTCGAGCATGAATGCGGTGCACCGGCCCCCTGTCCAAGTTTAAACTCGACTACACCCAGCTGGCGCTACACAGGAGGAAGATGGATGCGATCTCGCGAGTCCTAACCTGGTTGACGCTGGAGACGTTGCCCCGGTCGCGCGATGCAATGACTGGCTTCGGGGGATGGTCCAGGGGAGACGAGGCGTTTGGAATCAAGGTGGTATTTGGGAATCGATAACAGACCGGCATCTTCACCGTGCTATCGCCAACCCCAAACACGGCGGTATAGTGAACCAGGAGCAAGGAAAGGGAGGTACTAATAATGATGGCGGAGCCATAGAGAGAAGATAAACCATACGTCTCGGCAGTGTAAGTGTCGGTAGGGATTGTCCGCTTTCGTTAATATAAAAAGAAAATGGTTACGTTCCAACTATGAAGAATATTGCCATATTTTGCTACGCCTTTGGTGAATGCCAGGGCATACTTAGTGTGTCGAACGTCTTTGAGTACCAACGGATCTGTCGCGCGACCCCGGACAGCGCTGGCACAGCATATGCTCCGGGGACAAATCGCCGTAGAGTCTCGCGAAGCTGCGACAAGATCTGTCCCATCAATACAGGGCATCGTTTGAGGGCCATATGACGGCAAGCTCCTTGTGAAATGATTGCTTGTCCACGACCCGGCTACGGCTCGGGCACGCACTCTCCCGCTCAGGCCGTAATGAAGCCGCTCTGTGTTCCCAGCAACCCGACATTTGTCTCTCTCACCGCCCAAAGCGCTCGAAAATTCTTCACTGTATGTAGCACAAAGTGCAAAGGATTGGGAACTCGACACACTCTTAAATATCCCAATCTCAGCTCCTGCACGAGAGACCGTTGCAAGCCAATGACTGTTTTTGTGGCGTTGGCCACGTCGACAACACCACCGTTTGCAAGAGTCGGGCGGAGAGCGGCACATCCAATCATATCGAACATAACCCCCGCAGATAGAGCAATGGTGTTTGCACCTCAAGGCTGGCTGCGGCGGGGGCTGATCCGTGACCGTTTACTATTACCCCGCGACAGCCCATCTGGAATCCTTGTCTTCTTCCTCCCTCAATACCTGCTCAACCAAGGTAGCTTGCAACATGGCCGATCTGCTAGTCTGGGACTACCATTGCAACAAGTGGTTCGAGACGCAGGAGGAGCGCCTTGAGCATAGTCTGTGTCTTCAGGTGAGAGGACAAGGCTGCTCCGTTACAATGATCTAACATTCGAAATAGGCTGAGATCGATCCCCGGGCCCTTCTAGCTTTGCTAACAGACCATGAACTTCGCCGTGGTCCGGAGCCAATGGCTTACAGCCCTCCTGGCCACCACGGTAACCATGGATGGCAAGAAAATACGGTTCCCAATGCCGTAGATCAAGACATCGGATCCCCGGACGAGACAGGCCGCAAAGACTCCTTCATACGCAACCCCGGACCGACCAAAAAGCGTCTTAAGAAGGTGCTCCTCTGGGAATGTCAACATCGAACCTGTTTGCGTTCGGACCGGCCGAGTACATTCGGCAGAAGGAATGATCTTTGGAAACATCATCACATGCGTAGGTCTCCCTAGTACCCAACCTAGTTGCTGGTGCAGATTGCTAAGCCCTGTGTTTATTACCAGACATCATCTGTTATGAGCACTGCGAGTATTGCGGTGTTACGTTCAGAACAGCCAGACAGTATCAGGATTCAACAACTCACAAGTGTATTGGTTCAGGACCGAGTGCTCAACGCCTACATACCCTTGCGCGCAAGGACTTCTTTCGGAAAATTGCCAGAGATGAGTGTATTGACAAGACCATTATGGTACCTGAGCACGAGGCAGGTCGCGGCAAAAAGAGAGGAAGAAAACAAAAACATCCCTATGAGGATGATGAAGAATGGGAGCCGATTCATCCTTGGCTACACTGGCCGACAAACGGGGGCACTTTGCCGTCCCCAGACACAGCAAGCGAAGTCTCGTTCGACTTCAACACCCCCCCACTCTATCCGGATCTTGACAGCAACAGCTTGGAGGGCTTGGGGGTTGCGTTTCCATCTCCGGCTCCGTCAACGGAGGAGAATCGAACTCTTTGAGGTTTGGCTTAGACTCCGAATGGGTGGCTCAAAAGAGAGTGAGGGTTGGACGCAACTTCTAACGATCTGGGAAAAAGGAGGGTCGGGGCATGGGGAGTTGGCGTTTCAGGGTTTCTACTCCGTAGTCAGTACCACGCGACTATTATGTTCGCCTCCATAATGGAGGAATTACCCTCCAAAAAAAAGTGTGTGTGGAGCAAAACTGTATGTCGGTGGAGAGGCTCGAACTCTCGACCTTTGGATGTCCCTAGCCTACGGCTAAGTCATAGTGCATATGAGACCAACGCTCTAACCAACTGAGCCACACCGACATGGGTCTTCTTTAAGACATGAATCGCGCTAATGGCATCTAAGAGCAAATTCTGCAAGGGGTGCGCAGATGGAAATTCTTGTATAGGGTAGTATGTAGTCAGTGGCCTCACCGAGAGAAATTCTTCCTTCTCCTTTGGTCTGTGGAAAGAGCTGTAAGAGATACGTGCCTTTTGCTATGGGGTTTTTCCAAATTATTTTTTTTGCCCTGGTTGTGTCCAAGTTTAGTCGTTGGTACAACGGAATTGTGTTTGTACTCAGTCATCTTCTCACTCGACCTTGTTCGGCTTTCGAATCGTGGCGGACTGCTGAAGCTCCAAAGCGTAAATTGCCAGATTCTTGATAAAAACCGCCTTATGACTGCAACAATCACCCAAATCCTCCGATTCCGAGCCTCAATTCACATCAGATGTCAAGCCATCAGCCCCCAAACAATCGTCAGGGATCAACTAGCTTTGTTGTTTCGGAGTTTTGACTTCGATCGCGTTCTAGTGCCCCGCCTCTTGTTTGGTGGTGGGGGTGGGAGCGCGATTTCTCCACGATCTCGCTATAAAATAGCCCGAGATCAAGCCCCATCTTGCTGATATAGATTGAGGAGCGGTCTCAACCGCTTGCCTTTCCCTTCAAACGTTGAGCCTCTCGCAGAAACCTGATTGATTGATTGAAGTTGCACCTGAATTCACCTCCAGGTTGGACCTCCACGCGCTTCTCAATGGCATCCCAACCCACTGCTCGTCGCTTCGCCCAGATCGTCAAGCTCAAGCCGGAGCATCTGAATGAGTACAAGGCGGTACACGCCCGAGTGTGGCCGGATGTTCTCAAACAGATAAAGGAGTGCAACATCGAAGACTGTGATTCTCTCCTCCTTTACCTCCATACCAGATCTCTAACTGGCCGCAGACAGCATCTTCTACGACGACACAACCCACATCCTGTTTGCTTCATTCAAATATACAGGCTCAAACTACGAGGCAGACATGAAAGCCATGGCTGCTAACCCGAGAGTACGGGAGTGGTGGGCGATGACGGATCAGTGGCAGCAGAGTATGGTTCCCGGAGCTGTCAGCTCGGAGGCAGGAGACCCGAGCTGGTGGAAGCCAGTCGAAGAAGTTTTCTACATGCAGTAGGCTCGAATACAAAGAGCAAATCAGTATCCAAGCCCGTTCTATGTCACCACGATCGATGTGTACGCGTCTAGCTGAGCCTCCTTGGAATGACCCAATTGCGAGAACCCTGCTCAACTACCACGTATTCAGCTTCACCTGCGTTCATCTCTAAGGAAGTGGCGCCAACAAGCGGCCAACCCTCTCCAGCAGCATATTGTTGGCGCGATGCTACTGCTAGTACTCCTGGAGAGCGTTCCCCAGGGCATATGACTGTTCTCTCGCGTGATTCTCATTTCCGAGCGCTCTTCGGCCGTCTTCGAGACCCTGGGCAGAGTCTAGGAGGTTTGTCGAGTTGATCGAGTATCGGGTATCGGCGATGTTCCGATGTCGTTGTCGAGGTGGGCTTACTTGACGCGGACTCGAAGGTGCATCCCGGGGCAATGGATACGGATGTCTTCTTGGTTACCTTCTATGATTCCAAGTTGTTGAACCGTGCCAAGTTCTTCCGCACCAACCGTGGTCGCTTCGGCTGCTTTCGTCATCTCAGTCGTAATCGTTATCGTTGTTGTGGATGTTGTCTTTGTCGGTGTTGTCATCGTCGTTGCTGTCGCTGAAGTTATCGTTGTCTCTACCAGTTTGTGTTTCCGCGACTGCGCGGCAATAGAGACCAGCTCCTGTCCTCTGGTCTCGGCTTCGCTAGGCAAGATGGATGGTTGTTCCGAATGTTGTGACTGCTGTAGAGTTGGTGGTAGAGTTGGTGGTAGAGTTGGTGGTAGAGTTGGTGGTAGAGTTGGTGGTAGAGTTGGTGGTAGAGTTGGTGGTAGAGTTGGTGGTAGAGTTGGTGGTAGAGTTGGCTGTAGAGCTGTCTGCAGAGTTGGCTGTAGAGTTGACTGCTCTAGAGTCGGCTGCTCTAGAGTCGACTGTTCCAAAGTCGACTGTTCCAGAGTTGACTGTTCCAGAGTTGACTGCTCCAGAGTCTGCTCCAGAGTCTGTACGAGCCGTCAGCACTTGACATACATTATTACATATGGTCCTATCTCGGCGGTCTGCTCTGTCTGTTCCTCTGCTTCGAGCTGTGAACACCTCCCCTCCAATCCACGTCACTCCGACGGTGACGCCCCAGCCTCTGCCTCAATCCCCTATGGGTAAGAAGCTGTCGATGCGAAGATAGTACCCCCACTGCTGGTTTGTTGCTGGCTTTGAAGTCATGTACTGCGCCTCGAGGACTTTGGACCATTTATTTGCCTTCGTATGTTGAACCCGTCTTGTAAATATGGACGGAACGCTTACGTCTCTGTGCGCTTGTTTGTATCGACCGTGCTCTCTTCGGGGGCGAGGAATCGATTGTAGATGCTGGGGCCAGAGGCCGTTTGCTGGATTGGAAGGGCGTCGTATCTGGGGCGAGACCTCTATGGGCCTGCGGTTCGGAAGACTCTCTATTCATGGCGAGAGATGTGCCTGTATGAACGAACAAGAAGGACAAATCTTGTATCGGTGTTCAGGGTGGTAAATGTAATACTTCTAGGCGCGAGAGCCTAGAGGCATCAAAAGGGGTAGCGGGTAAGAGAGAGATGATTGGCCACCTGTAGGCAGATAAGATAAGATGCGGCCCGGGCAGTTCCGTGGCTTAGCGCAACCTCCACATGTCCAGCCCACTGTTTAAACGCGGGGTGAAGCATCGTGGATGTCTTATTTTGACCAGCCATGAAACCATTGCCGAGCAGTTCAACTATCCAGAGGTCACATCCAGACGAAAGTGGGGATGCTTGATGAGTTCCTCCGCTTTATATCGCATCTCAGGGTCGTAGGAGAAGACCTTGGATAGGTGATCGACCAACAATGAAGCCCCGAGTTCCGAATCCGATATCCTCGGAACGATCCGAGCGTGGCATTCCCTTCTTATTCCTCCGAGTATCTCATGAAGTAGGTTCCCGCAGTACAGACCGCTGTTGGCTTCCACAACATTAATTGAGCCGGTCGCGGCCAGGTAGGGCCTGAGGGGGGCACCATCGTCGACCATTGCAGCTTCGGGCTCCTCATCCACGTCCGCGACAGCCTCTCCTCGGCGGTTTACGAACAAAACCGATAGTTCATCCACAATGGCCCGCACCCGCTCCTCCGACCGCCGTGTCTCTTATAGACTCCACAACAGCTCGTCCGCTTCCTGGCCCACGGCGGCGACTCCATCCGTGTCGAACCTCGTCCCTCTCCACTCATCGGGAAGCTCGCCTAGCGCCTTGTCAATCTCTCCGCGCGTCGGCCGGACTGTCGTTATCGGTCGAAGAAGAGGTCGGGTGATGACCGAATATGGAACATGGCCCGGCCCAGTGTTTATATGCCCGAAACCTGGCTTGCGGATCGTCCCACGGCAACTTTCGGCGTCTAGTACGTTGATGGTATGCCGGGTGGTCGCTCTGGTGGCGGGCCGGTGGCTTTGAACAATTGATCAAGGTCGAAGACACAGACTTCGCTGCTGAAGACATTGGTGCTCGACGAGCATAATTCCAAGGGGACCACAATGTAGTCAGCTGCGTAGGGTCCTGGGGAGCCGTTCAGAATAGGTGCGAAGCGGAGCGGTTTGATGAGAACCAAACAGTGTTGACAGGTCATCTTTAGTCTGAGTAGGTCCGGACCTTGTACCGGGAACACAAGACAGATGAGCTAGCCGTTTGCTGCTCGACCACGGCAAAGAGACGAGACCCTGCGATGTAAAGATAGCTCCCTGTCACAGAACGCGTCTGATGTCCACATGCTTGGTCATACACTGGCTGATCCGTGAGTCCCAAGGAATGGAATCAATTCGCCTGCTACCTTAAGCATCACAAAATTCTTGTCGAAAACCGTCTAGGAGAGCGGCATGGTGCCATATATCTCCCTCAACTGCTCCCAGGCGACGCTGTTCCCGTAGACCAGCTCTGCGACCCTCTTGCCAGCAAAAAGACTCTCTCTTGGTGGGGACATGTGGTTAGGGTTGGGTTATGATTGAGCCCGGGGTTTGTGGTATATATATTGAAAACTGACATGCTGAAACCAGATGTAAGAACAAAAGGGACACAAGGGCCCTTGATGCCACACCTATGACTCCCGCCGCGGCCCAGGCGCTGAGGCGCAATAGCTGCGATGTAATTGGATGGACTCACATATCACCGCCTCCAAGGCGGCCTGCACCTGCACTAAGGCGCCCGGCACAGAGACGCCCTGAACCAACTCGGAGGCCAATGATCTGGTCTGCCCGGTCCGACATTATCCCCTATCATGTGATGCTGTTTATGACTATTTATTCTGCCGGTCTTGTTTAAACTTAATCCTGTAAGCAACCTCAATCTTCCCAACCACTTGGCAGATTACAGCTCGCGCTACTTAGCCTTCGTAATGCCGCTTTCAAGATTGCCTCCTGAGGTGCTACAAGAAATCTTTGAACATCTGGGCTCGTCTTTTTTCCGCGAGGATCTGGGCCGCCTCACAGTCAGGAAGCAGTGGTTCGACTTTGCGCTCCCTACGTTGTATAAGCACTTCACGATTTCTCGGAAAACCCTACGACTTTTGAAGTCCTCTGATAATGACAGGATGCCTCTGCTAGAAGATCACGTGGAAACCCTTGATCTTATGCTGAATGGAAAGGAAGACCTCATGCCCAGGCCCTATCAAGATCGTTGGCCGAGTTTGAGGGTATTTCGGGAGCTCCTCATATCCGATCATTTCGAGATCTGGTTGCAAACTTTGGATCTTGACCTCGTCATACTTGCCTTGACCGCCTAATACTCCTGTAGATTGCATACATTACGGATATATGCCTTTGAGCGTCTCGATAGGGCTGACCTTAAAATGACAACAATGCAAGCTTTGCTCTCATTTGAGAATCTCAGCGTTCTAGTTCTAAATCTACCGACAGGCTTTCTCAAAGCCAATGGCGACGGTCATTTTTGTCCAGCGGTCGGCGCTCTACTTGGTACCCTCAAAACCCTGCACATTCGCTTGCACAACATCTGCCCTGATGTTCTGAAGCCACCGAATACTCATGAGAATCTGCGCATGAGCGAAGTGGTCGTCCGCCTGGGTCTGACGCCCGACAAGCCGGTGGGCGAGGAAACGTGGAAACTTCACTCCGAGAGTTGCAGTTCCCCAGGCGGAAATGTGCTCCAACTGGAAACGGACATGAAGGAACAGGCAAAAGCTCTCGTAGCCCAAATAAAGTCTCCCAGGATTTTCGCATCCTGACCCATGGGGGGATAGGAACTCTGACTTTGAAAGAAGGTCACTGGACGTCTTGACCGGCAAGATTATGACACTGCACGACGATCAGGGGTGGGATGGAGACGTCAAGATGGCAGGAGGACTAGGCGCATTCTGGACAAGACCACGCAGTCTCATTTTCCAAGATAATTAAGGTTGTGATAACAATATGACTGAGATTTCTTATTATTTTGTGACGAGGTATATCCCTGTGGCCACCATAAATCCTGACCCTAATTATGACCAGAACCTTAACCATAACCCGAAAAGTAATACCCCTAAACCCGAATACCTAACTACCTATAACCTAAACCCTAAACCCTAAACTTTAGGCTGGAAAGTTCACTCTGGGATTGCGGCTTGTTAAGCGCCTTGTCCATTGCCGCGTAATTTCACATCAACCCAGCTTCACGAAGGCTTTCCGAGAGCCTTCATTACTTACTCCTTCCGTCACCCTATATAGCCATTCAGGTGAATTCTTAATAAGGTCGCATCTTCTAGTTCTATGGTCAAACAGGCGGGAGCACTCATACTTATATATATCCCTAACTCCTGTTATATATAACTGTTTCAGCCACTATAATATTTGACAGAGCTGCCTTCAGTAGCTGCGTCGGGAGAGACGGGTAAAGAGGAGCCTTCAGTTGCTAACTGTTGCGTAAGAAGTAGGACTGAGCACTCAGTATATATAAAATAGAGTCTTAATTTTTCTAAGTAAATAAGCGTATAAACCTCCTTTTGAGAGGGTAACTGAGTATTACCTGAGGTACTAAGTAATACTGTCCCTTAAGAGCTTATTTAAGCTTATTATTAATATTTAATTTAGAAGGGCATAGTTTAATAAGTTATATATAGTTATAGCTATAGGTAACTAGTTAACTACTTATATAAATAAGATAATATAATATCCTATAACTATAAGTAATTATATATATAAGATTATATTATATAAGCAGAATAATCCCTTATTTTATAAAGGGCGTCACACCTAGAGATACCACCTCGCAGGGGATTGGCTGTGTGCCATCCTGGATGACAGCCTCACTTTCAGGACGCGACAGACTAGTCGTGTGACGAACAATACGACGTGCATCAATAGTTTTGCAAAGGTTCTCCCGTTTTGAGGCCCCCCAAGTGCAACACGTCTAGCGGCCTGCGCCTGGGCCGCTTCTGCACAATGTGCTTGCTCATCACCACCTTGCTGCAACCCATCGGGGTGGCGCCCGCATCGACCGCGTTCGAGGTCAGCCGCAAGCGTTGCCAAGACATTGAGATTCCGGAGGATCGTCCTCAAGAATGAGTCAACTTCTGGAAATAGTTTCATGAATCATGCACTGCATCGGGCTGCTCAACAGACCGCCTCGCTCTGCTTCCTCAAGTTGGTATGGGCGAGTGCCAGATGGCAGTGTGTCCCGTCACAAGCACGAATCACTACCCTGTCTGGTCTCGGCCAGAAACTTGTGGCGTCTCACTGCAGCACTGGCGTCGAGCAAAGCCACCTGCACAAACACGCCCTGCGCTAGTGAACGGTGAGGCTGGCAGGCTGCAGGAGGGATACGTGGTCGATGTTTCCGCCACGTAATGGAAAGGGTGCAAATGCTGGTTGCGTCGATTATTCCGTCATAGAATCTTCATTTGACGGACTGTTTCTTCCGGTGTCACTTGCACATCTCAAGATAGACGAGAAGGCTCTGACTGGGCTGAAGGGTATCACGTGATTCCATTCTCAACTCCATTTGATGCCCCCTGGCGAGACGATCCACAGCGTCTCGCCGCAATTACCGTCACGCGGAAGCCGAGTTGTGACTTGAGTCACTGCGGATCTGTTCTCGTCCTTTCATTTGGTCTCTGGGAGAGAACGAAGGAGTGCGGAATAGCCGTCGATGTGATCGCTTACACGCTCGTCCTATTGGGCCATTTCCACATATCCACCCACCCTCCCGGTTTTGATGTAGCAAACAAATTCTCGATGCGGCCGCTTCCTTGTCCATCCACCCCGGACGAGGCGGCTTACAAAAGCGAGGCGGGCACGGAATACATGGGTAGTCTATTGGGTTGTTGCGCGTGAGGGGTATGCAGACGTCTCCACGTCGGTCAAGAGGCGCGGGTCCCAAGCTAGTGCCCAGCTTCACTTCCTCCAGAGGTATGTCTCTATTCTCGACCCTGCGGCTTGTTTGCCAAGAGAGACTACGCACTGCTTGTGACTTGCCTCTAGGCTCAGGGGGGCTGTGGATGGTGGGCGGACTTCCGGCTTTTCGAGAGAAAGCCCACCGATCTCGGAGGTTACGACGACATTGAGTAGTCTTCGCTGTATCATGGCTCCCACGTTGAGGGCTGGATTGCAGCAAATGGGACAAAGTGACCGCACTCAGTGGTGACAAAAAAATCAAAATCAAATTAGAGATGGATTTTGTGTTTTCTAGGTAAAATCCTCCCCTACCTCTATGTCCTTGAGAGTGGAACATTCCACTGAGAGGCATAGCACTTGACAGTACTTGGCATGCCCTCTGATTAATAAGTGACGCCAGACAAAGGCAAACGTTGCAAACCATCACCTCTTGCCCTCCAGGGCTAGAGAGGGAGACAAATGACCGATGTTTGCACCCTAAGATGCCCAAAACAAAATATCGCTAATATAGGAGATGTTTCCCAGATCCTCCCGCCCTACCAAAGCTTCCCATGCGGTTCTTGGTCATGATCAATACCGTCCTCATTATCTTCTTCTTCCTCGACTTCAGTCACTCGAGAAGTCCACCATAAAGCGGATGAGCGCCAGGAGAACCACCATTCGACAGTGGTCCCTTCCAGATCCAATTCAACCCAGCGTCTCACACCTCTCTTGGATTCGCGTTCCTTTTGTGTGATGCAAGGCTTGGCATCAATCACAAATGGTTCGACGGCAGAGTCCATGAGGTCAAGACAGAGTTTGTCCCAAGGTTGGAGCGTGGTAGGCGAGCCAAGACAATCCAGGCGGACCTGTCCAAGGCATGCTGAAGATCCGTCGGCGTAGTCCAAAACCAAACCAGTGACCCGAGTGATGTCTTTGATCTCGTACTGACAGACGCTGAATGCGACAACATTGTCAAGCCGAGCCGTAGAAAAGTAGATGTGGGTATTGGGGAATGTATCAGGAGTAATCAGGTGACATGATCTTGGAACAGGAACGGCCGGAGGTCGACGGTCAGGATTCGTGGGCCACTGAGGCGCAAAGGCAAGCTTATTTATGCCAAGGGGATAGCGGTAAGTATCGTAGAAGAAGTTACCGGGCCATCCTTGGTGTGCTTCCAACAGCTTCCATTCAAGCTCAGTGTTGTCCTCGAATGTATGCCCGCCCATGACAATGGTGCGTCCCGTGGTTGTTTTGAGAACCACTGCGAGGGCGTGATTCGAGCCTGGGGTTCTTCGTCGCCAAATCTCGACGATCTTCTCGTCCTCTTGGATAGGAGTATATAGGAACACAGCGTCATCCGGACTGTTGTCATAGAAGTCCAATTTATCTCCTGGCACGTGAGAGTGGAAAGAGATGGGCGCATGGCGGCAACAAGCTGAAATACCGTTCATGGTAGGAACGTTGTACTGGAGCACGGCCATTCGAAGAGGCGAGTTGTTGAGGAGCGGATGCCTGAAGAAGGTCTCCTGTCTCATGGTCCCAACGGTGGGCAGAGGGACGGCCCATTGATCATGGTTACGGGTCGTTTGGTAGCCAGGATAGTGTTTGACTCCATAGCTCAGGGACCGAAGTCTTGTCCCCTGTTTCCTTGGGGTTAGTCTGATTCATGAGTTTCAAGAGGCGGGAAGAAAGACTAACGTCATGATGAAGTCTAATCATCTGATCTTGGGCACCATGAACAAGGTCCAATGGAATGACCTTCCACCAGACACCGGGCTCGGCATCCCACAGAGGTGGTCGGTGGCCATCGAGAATCACGTCCCGGATGCCGAAGGCATCCTCACAGACGTACATGATTTCCGGGGGGGCACGGCCATCCCAGACGGGGCACCCTACATTCTTCATTCCAGTGACGTACTGTCGCCCTTCGTGCTGCATGTATTGACATTCATATTCGAAATAGATGTCAATGGGACCCCAATAGGCGCTGGTGGAGAGCATCGGCTGGTCCAGCATCTCGACGCTTTGGGCAGCGGCGTATTCATTGACCAGCCAGAAGGCGATGTTGAATCGCACTTCATAGGGCAAATCTCTCCCAAGCGACATCACCGTTGCCAAGTGGTGTTGCAAATGTCGCTTACGCGCCGCCACCCACTGGGACGGCGGATCAAAGCTGTAGGCCATCTTTTGAACGAAGTTCCAAAGGGACCAAACTGGGGCCAGAGGCAGACAGGACTCATGAATCCATGCGCCTGTTCCGTCAGGATGGGGGCAGAGATGACGACAATCGCAATAGTCAAACCCAAGTCTCGTGTCCTCGTAATGATTTCCGTGCTGGAAGACAAAAAACCCGGACGCGAGGTTTGCGTTGTTGACTGGAAGAGTCAGTCATGGGTTCATTGGGGAACAAGGAGGACACTTACTAGCCCAGGTGCGGTCTCCGAGCTCTACAGCAATGTTGCAAACAGCACATCGAGAGTTAGGGACGCAAACACGCGGTTTGGCGAAGGGAAGGTCTTCTGGAAAATGATCCATTATGATCATGAGTTGAGACTGATAGGCGGTCAAGTCTTGATGCTGGTTCGTGGTGGAAGGTTGAAGCTCAGGAGCCGCGTTTGGGGCCTGAGGCTGATGCAACGTCAAGGTTTGGGACTGCTCCATGATTGATGCTTGATGCCGATTCGTGGTATAGGGCTGATGCTGGCTCGTAGGATAGCGTAAGATAGGCTGGACGCTGATGCACTGACAGGGTTGAGGCTCAAAGCGCCCCCAAGACAGGTGTTGAAGCAGGGGATGGCAGCAATGTGAGTTGACAGAAGATGGCAGAAGTTGACAAAATCAGTGGCAGGCTCCCCCGAGAAGCAGGAGCAGGAGACGGAAGCAACCACCTGAGAACGATGAGAAGAAGGAGAAACCAGGTTTTCAGAGGAGATGGGCGACCCCGCCTTTATGAGCGCGGGATGCATGTGAACTGCCTGCATACTGCACTTCGAGTTCATTGGATACATTGCAGCCTCGTTGCCATTGCAGCCCAATGCAGCTTCTTGCAGCCATGGTCGAGGCCGCCCGGATAGCTAGCGCTGTCCAACACTACCAAAAATAGCACCAAAGATACCAACACAGTCAATCCATGAGTTGGCAAGGGGAAAACAAGACTCAATGGGCTTCGAGATGATGTTTGCTCGCGCGCATCGTCGCCGGGTTCAGCGAGTTTCGACAACGGAACGGCTTGACAAACGCGCCCCTCCGGACTTGTCTCTGCGGCAAAGACACTAGTACGCCCTATTTCTGCAGGTGATGTAACAAACAATCCTTTTAGGTAGAGATGCAGAAAAAGCCTGCCTGTCTATTGGTGTGTGTGCGGTCCTCCGCCAGAGCTAGGGAATTCTTCTGTTTGCTAGTCAGCTGAATATCCACCGTCCAATCCTCGATTTGTTGTTTCTTTTTTCTATCCCGCGCCTCCACTTCTAGACCAGCCTATTGTGCGCAATTGGGCAAAGATCAGCGCCATCGTGAAGCGGCAAACAAGTCATCATCCGGGCTTCTGCATGGCTGCGGTATCTTTGGAAGCTCACCGCAGTCGGAGGTGTGACAAGCAAACGAGGGAATTGTAATTTGAATACGGAGATTATCGTCGCCACGTAATGTCTCAAGAAAATCACGCAAGGTGCAACAAACACATGCAAGAGACCGCGAAAACGAGGCTTTGCGAAACCATCCTCGTAACTCATGTTTGATATCTACGGGCTGGCTAGCAACCCTTGGCAATATGTACGGAGAGAAAGATACGTGTCAAGCCAATTCAATCGGCAACATGGGGCGGAAAGGACAGACCAGGGTCAACCAACAGAACAGTCCAGGCAGACGAGAGCAAAGCCTCGAATTGTGGGCTTCGTCCTCAGGGCCGGGGCACTCATGCGGACCTCAACTCAGAGAGAGGAGACAGAACACAAACCCGCCTCAGTTGTACCCCCTCAGTTGTCCCAAGCAATGCAGAAGCTCCGAGAGCGGCGAGCTGAGTCAGCGAAGAACATGAACAAGCATCGTTGTTGTTAGTGTGCTCCTCTATGCAGTGCATAGGTCGTACCGTCAGGTCCTTATTCAACGTGCCCATCCCAGTGACCAGCAATGAAGCGGCAATCGCTTCCGGTGAAAGCCTCGGAGCCGAATTGCATAGCTTTCCATTAGGATTAGCATCCATGAATGACTTAAGGGACCACCAAGACGAAGGCAACTTACTGATGAGATACTGTTTTGTAGCAGGGAAGGCATAGTGATTGGTGAGATAGTCGAAGAAGGGCTTGATGTCCGAAGAGAACTGGTAGATAGGGCTAGGTGCCACAAACGAGTAGGTATACATCGGGCCGACGGTATCAACCCAAAGATCCCAGCTGAGGCCATCAACGATGACCGTTCCCACCGACGAACCGATGGGATCAACACCACCAAGTCGAGCGAGCCTGGTTCGGAGTTATGCCCAGGCCTTCTCTGTAGTCATGCTAGAGTGAACGTACCAGATCATCAGTTCGTAATCACCACTATCGGTGTCATGGTCAGGGTCGGCAGCGGTGAAGATGTCATAGTTGACGTTGGCTCGGATATCGTCCCCTTCATAGCTCCATGCTGCAGAGTTTGGCATAGTCCCAATGTTGCTGACGAGTTTCTGGGAGGATAGCACGGCGCCAGCATGTGCATAGCTCTTGACGTCATCGTCACCTCCAGACCACGTCCAATCAGTGTGCCAAGAGATGCCTCCGGTGTTGATGCTGTCAAGATACGAGCATTGAGTGCCAGTTCCAGAACTGGATCCCCACTCGTTGTTGTTGATGTACCATCCGTCAGCAGAATAGTACGCATACTGGGAGCAAAGAGTTTCGACTTGGGCCCAAGCCAGGGGCGACAGAATGGTGAGAAGGGTAATTGAGTTCTTCATGTTGGCTCTGAAGACAATATGTACAGGTTGAAGAAAGGATAAAGAGGCGACGATTGTTACCGAGAAATAGAACACATTCCAGAATGGTTACTGTCTCTGGCTTCGAGAAAGGCTACCATCAATCTCTTCAGACTGAACTATATAATAGTCGTGATGCTCGGACTCCGGAGCTGAGGTGGACATCTCGGCCATCTCAGAGCCCCCGGCCGGACCCCATCGGGCTTGACCCGAGACGTGTAAGTTGCAACGTACGATCTCAAAGCATGTTCCATCCTCCATTCAGAGATCATCCGCAACCCCCGATTAGGCAAAGGCCTGGAAAAATCCGAGCTTATGGAAGCTATTCCGGGGTAGTCCCCGCACGAAGGATCCAAATCGGCCCGCTGGTGTTTCAACCCAGGACCAAGACACTAGGAGCATATTAAGGAGACTCAGTGGCCTTCTCGCAATTATCGGCCGACAGGCCGGTCGGAGCCACTTCGCCCGAGGGATCGGGAGTTACAATTTGCAATTGGTCACAGTTACGACAGTATATTGAAAGGAGACGTAAGGATCGTGGCTGAGACGTACTTGTAAGGGGGTTGCGTGGCACCGGCTCAACACCAAAGCGCAGAACACAGGATAAATGAAGTCAGAGGGGCAGCTCGATCCTTCAATCAGTTGACCTAGAATTTTCATATTTTTATCCTCGTTCGATATTTGGAGGGACACCATTAGGTGATGTTCTCCTTTATAGATAACGTCCAAGTAAAGTTTCCTGACCCTCCCCCTTAATGGGTCCCAGCGTTCCGGAAATATGGACAGAAACACCCATTCTCCGTACGTACCAAACTTATATCCGCCAACTACTGACGACCAGGCTGGAGAGAATTTTCTGGCCCGCTTTCGAAGCCAGATGGATCCTCGTTACTGACGTGGTCCCTGGTCAACAAGGATCCAATCGGGTGAGGACAACTGCTCGTTTTGGGTCAGTTCGGATGAGGTGACATTCAAAAAGCTTGTTTCTATCGGTCTGCAATGGGGTCGGCCCAATGGAGACACCGACAGCCCGTGATTCGTTCGAGGTTACCCCCCTGAACAAAATCAGTAATATCTCAATGGCCCGAGTTGCTACGAAGCAGGGGTTCTAAAAGCTCCGTAAAAGCTGATGGGAGCAAGTCTCACTGTTTTCCAATGTGTTAGGGCCGTGCTTCGCCGCGGGAGTCGATAAAAGCCCCCAAGATACGCTCTCAACAGGCCTACACTTTGCAACTAACGAAGACGTAGTTGAGGCAAAGCACTGTGAAAAGGATCGGCTGTTCCTGCTCCTTTCGGCTTTCGTCAGTTATCAACATGATGCTACAACTTTTCGCGTTGCAAAATTGAGTCTTGCGAGCAAAAGGCCTTGTGTTCAAAGTAGGTGCACGAGAAGTGAAGCGCCACTTTCGCTACAAAGCCACATGGCAGGGCTTAGTTTGTTGAACTATAAATCCACGTGAAAGCATGTATAGTTTAACTTGTTGTCATCCCTTTTCGGGTTGATTTGAGTTGGGGGCTTCCAAAACCTCGCTTTTATGAGTTTCCGCTTAGCTCCCAACACGCTGGAGAAAATTTGAGACGGAACTCGACTTGCGGTAAGTTTACTCATAAAGGACGTTCTCCTCTTGTTCGTCTTTAATGTGTCACTGTGCTGTACGAAGCATACGCGCGGCGTAACCACAGAACGACCAATGTTGCCAGTTCGACGAGAATTTAACCCCCTAGTCTAAAATAGAGCGTGCCATAGAATACAGAGCAATGCCGTATTGATCCCTGTAGCAGAAGTGTTAAAATTAATTTGATTCTGTAATGGAGAAGGAATTTTCCTCACACCACGTGCCCAAAAAAGAAAAAAAAAACCGGCCTTTCAACGTTGAACGTTGTAATCAATCCGAACATCGAAGCCCACGGGAGCTACAATACCAGAAAAGAGTAGGGCGGCACTAAAGGTACTATTTGCCTCTAGTTGCTTGATTCACAACAGTTACAAGTATGTAAGTATTCGCGAAGTGAAGCCTTATACGATCTTGAGGATTTGCTTATGTTTGGGTCTGACATTCATTTGGAAGTACTCGCTTCACCAAACACGTTGCATAGGCGCAGCAATTGTTTGATGATTACTGAACACGTTTAAATTCACTGGAATCTCATTGAGACTGATTTGGAGCATGGTCTCGGTGATTGAATGGGTGTGGCTTTCTGTCCATTTCTCAACGGAACGGTGGAAATGCGGCCGAGACATTCGGCCTCGGTGTTTTCCGGAAGAGCAGTCCGCAATCCGCGGTGGGCACAACGGGTTGAAAGTCTGTCTCGTGGCTGAGACATACATTGAAGGGCTCAGCTGACATCCACCTGACTGAGGACGTGGACAAAAGCTGTTGGTAGGGGATGGGTGGCCTTCATCTTGCAACTCCATTTATTTTTGCTCCTCCAAGGCGATCGTCGTGAGATCCGCATCGTCTTCTTGGGTCCGAACCGATATTCATCACTCTTAGGAGCATCCTAGCTTCGCATAATTCGAGGCCCATCTTTATCGACAACGTTCCGTACTAGTTGCGGCATTCTTGATCCTCTCCTCCCTTCAATCGACCCACCTTGAAGAGGATTGCCTCTTAGCAACTTCGCTTCGCCATTAGACCCGAAGCTAGGTATTCCAGAAGCTCTTTAAAATATGTGGAGTATCGACTAAGCTCTGGAGATCAAGCAATGGGGTCACTTCATCCGGACCAAGCTCGACAAGCGCGTAAGCGAGGCATCGATGCCGCCGCAACTTCGGACGAGACCGCCGAGCGTGAAAGATCCATATCTCGCAACCGAGAGATTGAAGAAAGGGGCGAAGTGGTCGCTTCCTTTCTCCTTTACAAGCAAGATCGTCGAGATAGGGAGGAGCGGAGCAAGAAAGAGGGGAACCGTTTCGAGAAGCCGATCCGGTATAGAAGGCGAGGTGTCTTCTGCCACTCATGCCAGAAGCATCGAGAGTTCACGACTGAAGTTATTTGCCCGGATTGTGGCCACGAGCGATGCCTAATGTGTATGGCCGAAGTTAAGGAGGATTAGGATTAGAGAGTTCTAGAAGGCTGTCGCGAGGCAATATTCGATTGATTTTATCATGATTGAGGGTAGATCAATTAACTAGGGGTAGCTTGCCTCTGGACTATCAGCGCATCGTTTTGAAGTTGGAAGTTGTCGCTGCCCATTCAGTCCTTAACTTAACCAAAATCTAGGGTCATCTGAATGTTTCGTACTCCTCAAACTCGGAAACTCCAACAGACTGTTCTCAAGAAGAACATGACTTTCTGTTCTTGTGTGGTTGAAATATACTGGGAATCAACGTTGCACGACAGGCGCCGAGTTTGCGAGACATGCTTCCGATCCATATCAAGATACGCCATGGAGTTAATACTATCCATGGTGCAGTTGTCCATTATCTTGAACTTGATGCGCCTTGCCGGTTCTGATAAGTCTATCTCTATGCGTAAGGAGACTAGGCGAACTTCTTGACATTGCTTTCGTAGCCACGCTTTCAGTCTACGTAAAGCATGACAAAAGTATGCTCACGAGAACTAAGGGCTTTGAGGAGTGCAGACTCCATATAATGCTTGGTTCAGTGGACTACACGACACTCCCAAACCCGATTTCAATCCCCATATTCCAGCAACCCTCACCACCACGTTTACCCCTTACTGACAAATGATGTCACCACCACGCTCAAGGTTGATCACAAACTCGTTTCAAAAAGAAAAGATATCCGAAGGTGGCATAGGGACTGCTGCGGGCGAGGCTTTGCTAGACTTCAAATTCTTACGCCCAAAACATTGGTTCAAGGTGCTCTCTTCTCAACTGTGAGTATTCAAGCGGGGTGAGGTTAGCGAGCCGACCTCTCCATCCAACTAACGAAGGTCCGCGATCCCTGCCAGGGTGTGAGAAACCACGAAGGAGGCCGCGGAATCGGAAAAGGCAACCGAAATCTAAAATGAGGCGGAAAACTTAGGCGCGGAGCAGTGATATCAGAGGGAGCATGTTTGCACCTCAAGGCAATGCCCAACACTTCTCGGTCTAGATCACTACCAGCGCCGCTGCATTCGCGCCTAAAACAGGCCTTTCCGTAACCCACTACTGCACTCGGTGTTTGTCGTGGTCGTCTTTCTAAGCATTGCGGACGAACAAAGTGCAGGATAGAGGCTTCGCCACGGTGCAGAGATGCATCACCAACCCATACAACACAGGCCACGACAGTGAGGTTCTCCATGCTTCCTGCGCCCTGCTGGCGACCTCAACTGCACTGCATCATCCTTTCGCCGCTCGCCCTGCTGTCCGCCCCAAAAGCAGTGGCTAAGCACTCTACGGAGGCTGTTACCAGGGCTCCGGCTGGGAGAAGCAATGAGAAGCAACGCTAGCTTGGCCTAGTGAGCTGGGCGCCCAGGGTCTTCCTCCCCTATAAGTAGCCCCTCATCTCGGGCGTCAACTCTTTCATCTGGTCTCGTTTTTTCACCAAGAAAGCTTCAAATGTCTGCCAAGTAAATCAAACCAGTTCTACAAGATTCGGCCAACATGGAGAACTTTCCTCGGGTTCGTAATATTCTTGTCTTGTCGTCCCTTATCTATCCCCAGTGCTGATTCAAAAGCAGAGCCATGATGGCAATTGGTTCTGGGGTTGTTGGGTCCCGGAACCCACAAAGCAGCTCCATGATCCAAGGAATGCTGTCCCAATGTCACCCGAATCTCCTGTCGCTCATCACTTTGATATGAGTGATCCCACCCCTATGACGCCCGAATCTCTTGGCGATTATTACCCTGAGCTCTCTTCTCAGCATCTATCCCTTCCTGCAAACCCTCAAGCCCATATCCTCCCGGTCCCGCACGTCATGGAGCCAGAACCGGAACACATTCAGGCTCTGGTGCCACTCCGTCCTGCGGATGCTGCCACTGCACCGCTTGGAACGCCCATGATCGAATTGGCTGAACCGATCGACAGAGTCACGGGGTCAAGCGTACGACGAGACAAGCGAGTGCAAAATGCCTTAGCTGGCCGCAGATTTCGAAAGAAGAAGAAGGACAAGCAGTTGGCGGAGCTGGAAGAAGCCTGGTTAAGACGCGAGCGGGAACTGGAAGCCAAGATCATGGCCTTAACTGAGGAGCGAGACTGGTACCGCAGCGAGTATCATACTGCCACCATGATGATTGGACTTGATCGCGTTGCTCGACGCGAGCCGCCCAAGCTCATCTCCTCGGCGCATTATCACCAGTACTGTGATTAAGAGGCTATTGCTTTGCTCGGAGAAGGGGCAACGGTTGCTACGTGGATGGATAGATAGTTTCTTTTGTCCATTTCTTTTGTTCGTTTCTTGTGTTCGGTCCTTGGGTTAAGAATGACAATATAGCAAATGTTTGACTTTGGCAAGCCTTTCCTTCTGGTTATTTCAGGGGCATGCTGTCTTCCCTTTTGTCTTGGAACATGCCCATCAAGCTTGCAATAGTGTGGGTGAACTTTGACATCCACCTTACGTCGGCGAACGAACGCAACCATGTAGTTAGATGTCCTCTTGATGCCCAACCTACAATCATCTGGCCGTGTGGACGGCTCATCGGCCTCAGACGCGGGTTTCAAGCAGCCCGCCAAAAGCCCTGTCCCGTAGTGATGTCCCGCGGGGCGGGCGGCGCAGAAGGGCCCAGGCAATCAATACTCTACTCGTCATTTCTATCGCCTATTAGTGAGCCGAACAAGTTTCCTTAGGGCGTTCCTCGGCAGAGCGTAGGCTGTAGACCGAATCCTGATGCTACCCAAACATCAATACCCGTTGAGAATTCATTTGCATTACCTGCAGCCATCCCATTCTGCACACGAACCGTCACAAAGCAAGCCTACTGTCCAGGAGCCACTACGGAGTGCCCTGACCAAAATTATCGCGTAGCCCCGTTCTAGTGGGTGCGTTTGCTGTCAATCCATGCCATGATCCTCCGGCACCTGGACCGGCGTCGAGATCGGAGTCGCGGGGATTAGCTTCACACGTGCGAGATCAACCAAACTAATTTCTGGGTCCTTTCATGCGGTACATGCATACCGCCTGATTTCCAAGGCCGGTAGGCGTGTCATCCCTACCTAGAGAGCCCCCTGTCGCAGAGTGATAGTCCTTCAGCCGAGAGTGTCGACGCTCTTCTGTCTGTTTCGCTCAAAGCCTCCCGTCCCGCGTTTTACCACTTGCAACATGCCAATTGGCCGGCTGAGCTCGCGTGATCAATGGCGGTGAGGAACTAACGCAGTACATTCGAAGTATGATGGAATGGGAAGCCTTGATACGCTGGTTTGGGGGCTGTTGTTGGGTGTTGGTCCTATGATGGACGAAACCTCCGCCATCATCCTCCGTCTTTCCTGGCGGCGGAGCATGATAACCCTCCGCAAAGCAGGGCTGACGGGTGAGACATCTTGGACCTCGCCAACTAGCCTCCCAATACTGCCGCTAAGACCGTTGATCGCGTGCCGCTAACTCGGGCTCTCCAGGGCTGCAGCAACCAAGGATTGGCCTTGGTCCATCGGATTTATTTTGTAGCGGCGGTGTCGGCGTAATACCGCCAATGAACGCACCTCAAGCCAAGTATGGAGTCCGGGACGAGAGCCAGCTGTGAGGTTGGGTGAGCTTGACCAAGCTCGCAGGAGGTATGGACCGTTTTCTGGTGTGTTGTTGGGATCACACATCTTGAACGACTCGTCGTTGCCCAGACCATGTTCCAAGTTGAAGCGCCAGCTCTGTGCAGCTTCATCCTAAGCCCTGTCGTTCTCGCGTCGCTGGCCAGGACCATGCGTCTATCAATGCCAGCATGAATGCATTAACTCAACTCAATTCTGCCGAGCATGGCGGGCCTGCAAGGTGTCCGACGAAATTGTTTGCTCTGGCCATGCCCTTCAGGCCGCTAATGCAGCAGATGCTTCCCGCCGCAAATGAGGTGGTCTGGCAGGGATAGGGAGTACAGGCGTGTTCTTCCGGGGGGGTTGCCCCGAGTGCTGGCCCTGGACAAGATTCTTTCGGCGCAAACCACACTGAAAGGGACTCGAGAGCAATGACGCACCAATAAAGAATATGTCCTAAGTTCACAGGAGATTGAGTCCTTCCCATTGTCCGACATCTTGCAGAACTTGAAAAGCTCTGTGACAGAAGAATCAGGTCCTGGTTCGATTGGAGTTGATGGTCAGCGCTCATGCCAGTGTCTGCAGCTCGCTGTATCGGTTCCAATAGTCTAAGCCACCTTTCGGCTCACAATGCCAACATCCGCTTCAACTCCACACCACCACCACAGCAGGTCAACCAGTGTATCTGTTCCAAAGGATCCGATGGCCTGCATTCACAAACATCAACCCTTGAAAACAAGAGACAACTTCTCTTGCATGAATGGGGCGTCTTTCTGCCTAAACTTGTGTTTGCTTTTGGGACTAGGGTGCGTGCGGGGGCGATGATGCTACCCAGGGGCCTGAGGATGTGAAGCCGGGGGCCAAGGCCGTTGTTGAATGTTCCCTGAAGGGCTCAAAGAATCTTCCACCAGACCAGCGATCAGTTTCACCCAAATTTATGCTTACAAGGCACAATAGAGCTCATCTCCTGGCGTTGATATTACTCAAGAAATGCTTTGTTGAGTTGAAGGACTTAATTCAACGCACCCCGGACCAGCGCTCCCAATAATTCAAGCCTAAAGTGCCCTGAACCTATAGCCTGAAGTGCCTAGAGAAGGCTGTTCAGCGCACTAAGAGAATATTATTCAGTGCACTTTAGACTGCAGCTTCAAGGCACCTATCCCTATAGCTTACCGGTGGTGCGCGGAGTCATATTACTTTATATGCACCACCAGTGGTATATATATGACTTTGTCACGACCCAAAGCGTCATAAAGGGGAGGCCCCTGCGAAGGGGCTGCGAAGACACGGGTTCATACATATATCGTTTCAGGGAATCAGGTATATAGGGAGATCTGGCCCTCCAGCTAAGGATGGAGGGCCAGAGATTAATACAGTCTTTATATTATACCTAGCTGCGACCTCCTGGCGAAGTCGTTGCAAACCACGAGACAGCCCGCTCACTCCTCGATAGCCGCCAACTCTGACAGACTTGCCGTATATTAGTTAGGGCTTTCCTATACTTAAAAGTTAAGATGATAATAACGATGACGATAATAATAACTACTGTATTAGTTATATAGATAACTAATATATAAGCTATATAATTCAATTCAATTTAAGCCAAGCCAAACAAGCCGGCCGAAGGGCGGCTTGAGCTTGAATTGTTGGGAGTGCTGCCCCGGGCAGTGAGCATAGAAGGTTTTCTCTTAGCGAGATATTGCTCGTTCATTTGATATCTCTCATAAGGCTCATTATAACGAAAAACTGCGTTCAATCAATTCTTCACACTGCTGCTCCAGTCTTAGGCCGAGACAAGAGTATCCTCGGACTTGGGACGACCATGATGACCTGACTCAAACCCCCAGCATTCAAGGGAACTTGGATGCATGAAGATTCAGGGCTCTGGCTCGTCGGGAAGCTACCAGTAGACCTTCACTAGATACTCAATCCAAGACATCAGGCCATGGATTTGGCTTGCTCTTCGTGATGAGTAATGTGCATCTCTTTATCGACTTGTTCAAGATCAATCCGGGCAACGGTCTCCTCCCCATCGAAAATGCGCGCGATTTCTTCCAGAGTAGGACCCTTCGTTTCAACGTAGACAAAGTAGACAAACACCAACTCCAGGAAGTCCCAAATCGTGTAGAACAACATGAAGTTCCAGTGATTCGGCAGATTATTCCACGCCAGTTTGTTTGTCTGGCTAAAAAATGTGTCAGTAGGTACTATGTAATCGATTCCTGGAAAACTCACTTTCCCAGGGCCAAGATAGCTTGGACGGTTATGTTCATGATCATCATACCCTTGGCGCGGAGATGAAAAGGAAGGATCTCAAGGGCGTACGCCACCAGAAGTCCAGAGAAGCCAATATGATAGAAGCATTGGAACAGCCAGACAAAAACGACCTGGGCGTTTCCAGCCGATTTGTTCGTGTATACCACGGTTCCATCCCCAAGTGTGTGGCTCGAGTTCTGGTACACCACTGCGACGATTGTCCAAAGCAAAAAGCACATGAACATGCCCGCTGTTCCTATAAGGAAAAGTCGGCGTCTCCCAAGATTGTCAACTGTCAAGGCAGCACCAGTGGCTACGATGAGATTCATAATCGTTTGACCGGCCGTCAGCTGTGATATTGTTAGCTGGATTTAGTGACAGGGTACACTAGAACTTGCAGCAAGTTTCTTGTTCTGCTGAGTAATGCCAGCTGCCTCATAGACGATGTTGATGTAGTTCGAAAAGAGAGCGTTCCCGGAATACTGGGAGATGACACCCAGAGAAATAATGATAAGCAGGCGCCAGCGATTCCCTTTAGTCCTGAAGAAATCGAGATAAGACGTGTTGGTATGCTTTTGGCTCTGAATAGTCTCCTTGATTTCGCGGAACTGGAACTGGACTGTTAGGTTGTTCGAATCACCACCTGCATGGTGCTTCGCAAGAACCGCCAGGGCTTCATCACTCTTGTCCTTGCTGACCAGAAATCGAGGTGACTCCGGAAGCCACCAAATTCCTGAGAGCTGGATAACTGACGGGAGAACTTGAAGCAGGGTAATTGACCTCCACGACCAGTTGTTGTTGATTGAGGCCGTACCCCAGCCGACACAGGACACAACTGGGCCACAGTTAATATTTGAGTCCAAGATTTAGAAGGAAAAACACCCCAAACATACCAAGAGATCCGAGACTCCAAAGGCAATTGTACACGGTTGTCAGGGGTCCTCGGTGTTGAGGGTGGCAGATCTCAGTCAGAAGCAAAGGAGAACACATCTGAGCCAAAGAGTTTCCGAAGCCCAGAACAAATCGACCGGCAATGTACACTAGGTATCAGCGTTAGTGATATTCCTTGGAGTGAACTGGCTCTCTTACTGCCATATCCGTTCGAGAAGGCTCCCAGGAAACCTCCAAGGATCATGATAACACAGCCAATCATGATTGTAATTTTTCTCCCGATAGAATCCGCCAAGTAGGGGACAATGAAGAATGAGACGATCGAGCCAATATTGTACATGTTGATTAGAATCCCTAGCTTATTGGCGTTGTTCACCTCAGGGAAGTAATTTGTCCAAGCGTCCATTTGCTGCGAGGTATTAACCAACTGGCCATCATAACCAGTGGTGGCCGAGGCCACCAGCAGGAAGATAGACAGGCAGTAGAGTTTGCGTAGATGAGGCTCCTTGTACCATACAACCCTCTCGAACTCGGGAGCCTCGGCCTGCGCAATCTCGACGGCCTCGGACTTGTGTGCAGGGGCACTCAGGCCAGTCAACACGGCCATGGTGATGGACCACGGTAGAAACGGCGAGGACGGAAGTTTGCGATGCTTTGCCTTGCTTACCAGCTCTCGGATTGACGGCTTGTAAGTGATGGACCAGTCAATGTGTCAATAGCTGATCTGTTGAAACGAAGCTTTCCGGAGGAGGCCCGAGCCGAATATGTACTGGAAGGCCCAGCTACCCCAACATCAAGGCGTGGCAGGGCAAATCCATGATGTGGCTGTCTCGTGGGATTCATCCCCCTCACGGCCTCTGTACATGCCACACACTAGGGAGTTGAGCCATTCCGGAGAAGGAGAAGAGCTGGACTGATCCTCCGAGCCGCCGAGGTTTGGGGGCACCAAATTCAGCTCACTAGCCGGGACAATCCTCGGGCGATACTTATCCGGGCTCGCGATACTCAACCGGGCCACAACCGGTTCGCTGTTGAAGTCACCCCACCGAAGAACTAACCCGTGTTAGAGCCGGGGGTTCCCCCTGTTATCTCCGCACATACCATCGACTGTTGAATCAGCTGGACACTTTGACTCCCAGGGGGGCTTGTTTTAGACCGTTGAACGGACCGAAAGGATGGCAGTCTGGGGATGAAGGCACGCGCCACCTGGTCCGGGGCCCCGGACAGGAGAGAGGGGGAAGCTCCTGATCTCCTCACGTAAATCCAACACACCGGCCGGCCGACCTTTCGCGCGAAGACTGGCCAAGCTGCTTCTGGAGAATGCAATCTGCACCCCAGAATGAACCAACACACCGGAACTGAAGCCCAGCCCGAGGGAGTGGACGCTGAGGTGGTGGAGCCAGTCGCCGCCGACGGTTCTCTGCCATCGTGTGATGGGTGCAGGCTCCGTAAGCTGAAGTGTTCGCGAGAGAAGCCTTCATGCTCGAACTGCAAGCGTCTCGGTATGCTCCAAAGATGGTGTTCAAGCTAGGTAGTTGTTGATTGTCTTCTCTAGGGACCTCCTGTTCCTACGACTTGAGGAGGAACAAACCAGGCCTGAAGAGTGGCGTGGTTGAGAGTCTCAATAGACGACTGGGTATGTTGGACAACTCCCCTTGCGATGCCTTATCTTGCAGACTTCTTATCGGTCTATAGAGGCTGTCGAGCGAAAACTCCTGCATTCCAAGATCCCTGGTTCGTCCTTATCAGTGCCAGGGACAGGTGTTCTCCTGCCACATGAGGATCCAGTCGGAAGACCAGATACCCCTCTTACATCCGGGGATGCTGCTCACGTACTTGGGGGTCTCAATTCGCTGGCTCAAGAGATCAGATACTTGAGCCAAAATGTCTTCGGCCTGGCTCGATCTGTCACAGACGACGGCTTGAAGTCCAGGAGGCCTGGGTCTCCCCAACCATTGAACGAGCGAAACCAGCATCCAGGCAAGCGTCGAAGACTCGACACAGAACAAAGTCAAGAAGCAGGCTTTGAAGCTGACTCGAAGTATGCAAGCGAGCAATCAAGCAACTTGTTAGACTTACTACCCGACAAGGACCTCGATGCTCTCTTGACTGCATATTTTGCAAATGTACACCCGTGGATCCCCATGATCCATGCCTCGACCTTCAGACGCACCATTCGGGAAAGGCTTGAATCAGGCGAAATCCCTCTTATTATGCACGCCATAATTGTCGCAGCGTTGGGGTTGGTTGAAACAACCAACTCCTGGCTCACCCCGGATCGTATTGATGAAGAAGTCGAGCGGTCGAGAGATAAGGTCATGCAAAGAGCAGTGGACGGTCTCTCGGTCGAGAAACTTCAGGCTCTCATCATCATTGCCTTTACTCATGTAAGCTAGGGATAAGAAAGCAACATCCAACCCTTCTAACAGCGCCACAGATAGGCAATGGACAACCTGAAAGAGCATGGGCTGTCGTGGGCTGCCTGACCCGAGCTGTAGAGTATCTCCATCTGAGCGTCGAAGAGGCCGACTTTCAAGCCCCCCAAGCTCCTTTGGCGCCAGAACCGTTGCCTCCGCCCGTAAACTGGATCGAGGAGGAAGAAAGACGCCGGGTCTTCTGGAACGTCTTCATCCTGGACCGGTAACCTTCCCTCCGCAACATTCTTACTTTATGGGTCAATTCAAGTGCTAATAACTGCAGGATCTGTTCTATTTGCACAGGGTAGATCTTCAGCGCTGCTCCGATACACTTGGGAAATTTGTTGCTAACATTTCGACAGCTGGAACATCGGGCTCACCGCCGACAACGTGAGCCGCCGGCTCCCCATCTGCGGCACGCATTGGAACGACCTCGAGACACCTGCAATTACGCCATATTTCGGGATGTGGGACAAGTCAGCAGCCAAGATGGGAAATTCTATCGCTTTTCTACCGGCTCACTATCCCAGTCCCGGGCAGTCTACCGAGTCTGGAGGCGCGGAGTACGAGAACTCCATATACGCCGGGTTACGACGTTCGGCATCTTCGGGAATCGACATGTCGACCGTGGGTGCATTCGCCTACTATGTAGAATCTTTGGAGTCTCTTTGTCGTATAAATGTGTACTTCTTACAGCAGCGGGTCAACTTCAACAATCGGCAGGAAGTGTCAAACTGGCTGACACGTTTCAAGGAACTCGATCTCCGCCTAGTCCAGTAAGTCGAACCACCCCTCGACATTATTTTCCAATAGGTTAAGATACATATTAACCTTGCCCAGTTGGAAGATGTGTCTGCCTCATAAATGGAAAGACCCTAGCGTTCCCCCGGAGGAGACGAATGTGCTCGATCCGAACATGACGCTGGCGCACATCACACACAACACATCCATGATCATGCTCCACCAACGGATTGGATACCCGGTAGACGAGCTCAAGAGTATCAAGTTGCCTAGTTTCTATAGTGCCGAGACTTGCCAGTCTGCGGCAGTGGAAACAGCGAACATCACGAGGGAGTACTTGGCCAGAACACGCCGAAATATGCCCATCTCCCCACACTACTCTTTTTGTGCTTTTATCAGCGCCAGAGTGCTGCTTGGTATGCTATTGAAAGTATCCAATTATCGCCTTTGGTGAACTAACGGGATTACAGTACACTGGCGATACTACGGAGTCGAATTGGAGCCTCTCTTTCACGTGCTCATAGAGTGCCTTGACGAAATTGCGAGGCGCTGGGTCGGCCAGAAGACCCCGAATCCAGAAAGAATTCCGCCTCTTTCTGGCCAGTTAGCTGTACATCTCGGGCGGCTGTATGATCGTTGTCGAAGAGATCCGACCTACCAGGTCAGTGTTCTCGAAAATGCTAACGGCACAACTCCACGGCCATCGCAGCGAGATGTTTCCGCAACGCATCAAAGCTCGTCTCGTAGTTTCCCACGAGAGCATATTGCATCGCCGGCGGAACGGGTTCGCGCAGCTTCCTCTTCTGGAGGTGCAACTTCGCCAGCGCAAAGAGCCCCTTCTGTAACAACACCTGATAGGGGGCCTGGTTCGGATTCCGCCAGGAGAATGGCGAGTTGGTCGTCGCCCAGTAATCACTCTGGCATCGTTCTTGCTCCGCTTGTCTCTGAGACAGCATACGCACACGATGGTTTATCAAATATTCTCCAGACTCTTACAGATCAAAGATTCGTTGAGCTTGATCGTGTCATTAGCTTTGATGACATGAACTTCAACACTCTATCTAGCAACTTCATAGGGATGACGCCAGCGGATGACAGTGGCTGGAATAACCCTGCAATGCCCAATTGGCCAAACGATAGAGGTCCCCATTAGTGGTGATTTCTCAAGTTGTGTAATAAACGGTGCATTCCTGCCAATTAATGGAGGTCAGTGGCAGGAGGAAGGTTAATCTATGATGGACAAACGTTGGAGCGGTACAGAGCACATTTCTGTGAAATATCCTCGTTCATTAAAAGTATTATACTACCCCATTCTTAGTCAAATAATTATACAATCAACCTCAGGGACCTTTGAATCGTCGTAGATGAGACTTGGCTGGTCCACCCACCTTTCCCACACACTCTTGATGTCGAGATCATGGCTCTCTTGCCCAGTTTTTGCGATCGCAAATATTTTAGATATGAGCGTGAACTCTGCCCCTTCTTCCATGTCTTTCACTGAGCTTTTTGCGACAGGTATTAGTGTCCGGGGAGCCATGAGGTTTGTGTTTGCTTCTGGTTGAAGGGCCGAGAGCTCAATCGGCACTGTTTTGTGATCAGTACAGTCCACAACAAGGCCAGACGCTCCAGCTTGAGACAGAACTAAAACTCCCTTATCGTTTTGCAAGACCCCTTCCGCTTGTCCCACGGTGTTTTGGTTGAGCAGACCGATGTGCTCTACTTTAGGGAGGGGCATGCCGTTCTTGCGACAACGGCCACTGATAGCAAAGCCACCCTCGGCAGTGTGAATCCATCGATGATTTCCAGAATTGGCTCGAATCTTGTGGATTCTAACGTGCCAATCTGGCCACCGATCTGATGGCGGTACAAGCGTGGTCGTTACCTTCACACTACGGTCATCCCAAGGATACCATTCAACAGTTGCTATGGGGAGTTTCTCTGCCTTCACGCCATGTACTTGGCACTCCCCAAGAATAGGCTCGTTGCACTTCCACTTGGTAGCCCAAGTCTGAGTGCCATCTCTGCTCAATGCCAGCATGTTGTCAGGCGCAAGCTGTTGAAGAGTGGCCTGGGCAGTTGGCACGGAAAAGCCGAATGCAGATGAGTAGGCAAACTTGCAATACTTCGCTGGTCCTCCCTTCCAGTACAACGACGTAAATTGACCAGCTGAGAGAAGGAAATGGTGGGATGCATTCGGTCGATTGCACATGATATGCCTCGGAGCAGGTAACAAAGCAACGGACAATGAGCTCGAATGGGGATAGGCACCTTCGGGATCGGTCCAGAAAGGGTCATCTGTTGGCAATCCAAGTGCAATGAACGATTTCAGAGCCCAGTATACCGATTGGGGAGAGTTGTAGTCCTCTGTCAAATACATATTTCTGTAGCCGATGTCAGTCAAGCCCCAGACAATCGCGCTGGCTGTACTCACGGATAGACCCAACCAAAGTTCAACGTGCCATCGGTGTAAAAGATGTCAGATGAATTCTGAGCCCACCATCTCAGGTGCCGTAGAAGAAACCCTCTGATGGCACCAAGGCTGTTCAAGGGATGCGGCATGTCGGGGACCTTTGCCAGCGCCAGAGCAGCGAAGAATGCACCACACGCAAACCTATAGGTGAGCGATCTTCCAAAAGGAATCGCAGCGCCTGCGAAATTACATCAAGTCAGCATATCTATCTCATAGGAGAGAAAACGGGGAGTCGACCAGCTGCAGCTTTCTTGCACACTTACCTTGCGAGTCGAAGTATCGCCAAACTTGCGCGCCAAAATCCCTTGCTTGTTGCTGGTATCTCGCAGTCCGTTCCGGGTCCATATCTCCTGCAAAACGAAGATACAATAGCTGTCCAAACTGAATAGCAAAGCTTCCAGAGTAATAATCCACGCAACGATCGGGCTTAATGCTGTGCACCTTGCCGGTCTCCTGATAGAGCTCCCATTCTCGATCGTCAAGCTCAGGGCCGCGCCATTTCCCGTCGCTTGACCATCCATCCTGCAGATAGAATGAATCAAGAATACTGAAGTCTTGCTTCATCTGACTACGGATCTCTGGGTTGTCCACCTTGCAGACTCGTATCAAAACGAGATTGGTAAACACTCGAAACCAGAGCCAGTTTACCACAGGCATCTGCTTACCGTTCAATCCAAGAAACCAAGTGGCAACATTGGCCTTGGTTTTCTCGCTCAATTTGTCCCAGAGATGGGCGGCCGGGCTTGCAAGAAGGGTAAAGCTGATAGTCTCTGCTTCGACCATCCGCTGGTCCATGTCACTGATGTCACCCCAATATTCCTCATGATCGGGGTCCGTCCCAGCGGACAAGCCACGGATGAGTCTTGCTGTGAACTCTTCATCGGGCTGGTTGCTCATCAATAGCGACCCTACCACCCACAAGGGACGGGCAAAGCCTTCGAGCTGGGCAGCTGCTTCATCGTATAATGTGCCTGAGGTGACCGGGATGCGTACGCGACTGCATTCAGGAGAGAAGTAGGGTAGAATCGGTCGCAAGAAAGCCTTCCCAGCTTGTGCGAGGTCCTCTCGGGTCTGGATTGGGCTGTCAGAGAACCCAGGTAGGGGCGGCATGTTGAAAGCTCTGGTTTGCTCTGGCTAGTCGGAACGATGAGGCGGCCTTGTCATTGCAGGAGTAAACTCTCCGAGAGGGGAAAGAGAAACAACCGAAAAAGAAAAGGACCCAGATGCAAGTCGTCAGGCTATAGAAATTTCATTTGCCAATCAGAGAATGATCATGATGTTGCCTCGAGGTGATTGACAACGCCGCTAGAAGGCTGCCCCTCACTGCTCGGGGCTTTAGCCGGCGGCCGGCCATGTCGGGTCCGGCGCCCGATCGTCAGGACGCTCCGGCCCAGGTTCGGACCTACTCGAAATGAACTCCTTGTTCCAGGATCGTAGTCGCACTTTGGGGCTTCACTGAACTCGATAGTTGGGTAGGAAGGATCTGGGGGAAATGAACGCGTCCGGGGTTCATCTGGGGTAGGACGTGAATGCCTTGCAGGGGAACTGGACATAAAACCGCAGAGATGGAAGGCTTCAATTCACGCTTTCCGGTCTTCAGGTCGCCGCTCCAAAAAGATCCTTCTCAACATCTCATAGCCTGCCAAGATGGTGTCCTTAATCTTCATCACGTCAAGCCTTCTCGTTGGGGTCTGCGCCCAACATCCAGGCCACACTCCAGAAATTCACCCCAAGCTCACTACTTGGAGGTGCACTACTCGTCACGGATGCATTCCTCAACAGAATGCTGTGACTCTTGACGCACTTAAGCGGTCTCTGTATCAAGTCAATGACCCGAGTTACGATTGCGGGACTGGCCATACCACGCCCAACGCAACAGCTTGTCCAGATGTTGAGACCTGCCAAAAGAACTGTGTCATGGAGGGTATAACTGACTACTCGACTGTTGGTGTCAGGACTGAAGGCGGCAGCTTGTATCTCGACCAACTCCGGGACAGCGATTTAACGAAGCTGTCACCGCGAGTGTATCTTCTCTCGGAGGATGAGCATTCGTATGAGATGCTTCAGGTTGCGGGGCAAGAGTTCACTTTCGACGTAGACGTATCCAAGCTTCCTTGCGGGATGAACGGTGCGCTCTACTTCTCAGAAATGGAGAAGCACGGAGGCCAGAGCAAATTGAACACGGGAGGTCCTGCTTATGGCACTGGCTACTGTGATGCTCAGTGTTATGTGACTCCTTTCATCGACGGCGAGGTGAGTCAAAGAGCCTGAGACAGATGAGAACACGGGCTAACCCTCGAAATCAGGGTAACATTGATGGGTATGGCGCTTGCTGCAACGAGATGGACATCTGGGAAGCCAATGCCCGATCTAACCAGCTGGCCCCTCATGCTTGCAATATCACAAGCTTGTACAAGTGTGAGGGAGCCGAGTGCACCTCCACTGGAGTCTGCGACAAGTCAGGATGCGGCTACAACCCATACGCCATTGGCGACCACAATTATTATGGCGAAGACAAGGTCGTCGATACCACTCGCCCTTTCACGGTTGTCACCCAATTCCCGACCGACGCAAACGGTGCATTGCAAGAGATCCGCCGTCTTTACATTCAGGATGGCCAGGTGATCCAAAATGCGGCAACCAATGTGTCCAGTCTCCCTAGCATGAACTACATTGACGACGAGTACTGCCAAGCAGCAAAGGCGACCAACTACCTTCGACTTGGTGGTACTGAGGAAATGGGCAACGCCTTGGCTCGAGGAATGGTGCTCGCCATGAGCATCTGGTGGGATGAGAGCGGCGGCAACATGAGTTGGCTCGATATGAACTCCGCAGGTCCCTGTAATGCGACCGAGGGGAGTCCGGCGTCTATTGAGAAGATCGAGCCCGACACTTCTGTGACGTTTAGCAACATCAAATGGGGTGAGATCAATTCCACTTTCAGGGGCGGACATGGGCAATATTAGCGAATAAAGACAGCCTAATAGCCAGTTTTGAGATCAGACAGGAATTTGGGGTTTCGGGGCGGCTTGAACGAGTGTGCAGTTCGTGATTATACAAACCCTACAGAGAATCACATGGGTGATGATTCCAGCTCTACGTAGACCCAGCAAAGCGCTCTGAAACCGCCCAAACTCCTCTTTATTAGAATGCAACCTCCGAAAGCCTATTTTAGTAGGTACTCATAAGGAGAAAAAGGTAATCTAAATGAAGAGATGAGAATTTAAGGCCGAAGTCTTCATCGCTCTTGGTATTTTGCCTACCCTACACTGCTCTGGCCAATCGTCGAAGGCTGCTGGCTAGTCCTCATTCCAGCGGTCGACTTTCGCTTGAATGGGCTGCCGGTCGACTTTCTATGTTGGGTTCTGCCGGTCAAGTTTCACTGTTGAGCTCTCCCGGTCGACTTCTGCTAGTCTACATCGAGTAATAGTGTTGCAGTCTCTCAAAGACAAGGTCGAGAAGTGTTGAGGCGCTACCGGCCCGAGCAAAGCGAGAAGATGATCAGAGTCAACGGGTCATTTCACATAACCCACAGAGTCAGATCTACATGAGACACGCTACAGTGGAGTACATACCTTGGAGAGGATCATTTTTGGATCTGAGGCTGAAAATAAAATGTCTTGGTACGAGTAATGAGGGCAAGAATGTCATGGCAGCGGGGAAGGGCGAAATGAGCTTGGGGGTTTGAGCCCCGACGAGTGGCATCAAGCGGGAATCATTCCGTCAGCCAGCTTCAGGAACTAATGCATTTTGACAGACAACGGCAGACACGCCTACTTAAGATCAACCACACCTTTTTTAAGGCATCTCATTCTCTCGAAGCAAGGAGAATCTAAGACAATGGGTTAGTTAGGGCGTTTGGAAGACAGCGAGACGGACCGCCCCTCAGTCAACAGAACCGTTCGAACGGCTGGGCGGGCAAAACCGGCCATCTAAGACAGAGTCCGGCGCCGTTGATTGGAGATCCAGTGCAGCACGTGATCCTCCGCGTCAGATGGCCGCTGTCTCGCCCCAAAATCATGATTTGATCGACGCTAGATCTCACAAGTGAAACATGGCCCATGGCCAGGGGCCATCAGCAATCATTCGCATCGTAAGACCCATGACACAGCCGTGGTGCGGAGCAAATTCTTCCGTTGGACGGATGGAAGCGAGATGGGCGGAATCGCTGTGAGAAGACAGGGAACGAGGATGCTGGAATGGAGATTGCAGGCGGCGGAAGAACTCAAGTCACGGCTGGAGCGGTACAAGGCGGGGAAGAGGCGGCTTCGTTGAAAGGACCTGGCCCTGTTCCTTTGGGAGAGTCGGCGCTGTGCATCGTCGTGCAGGATGCTGTGATGCGTCTGAGACTCCAGGGCTTCTGTTCGCGCTAGGCCAAGGAAGCGATGCAGCCTCTGGTCGGGGGACCCCTTTTTCGAGCGCGGTGAAAGGACTGAGCCCAAGAGAGCTGCTATTCTCAGCGTGGTAAGTCAGCGCAGTAAGTCAACGTAGGTAGGCACTCTGTAGTCAGCCCGCGATCGTGTTCTAGGCAGATTGGCCAGCCATCCTCGGCGCTTCGCAGGATGGGATCCAACCGGCGGATTCGATGACGGCGATGCAAAGCGTATGCGTGTATGCACATCACGATATGCAAGATGGAGGATGGTAATGCACGGTGTCCTGTAAATCAACAGAAGCCAGTGAGAGGATGATACGTGCGGCGGATGGAAGAAGGAAGCGAGTTGGACGAGGGCATTCAAACTTCCGTTCAATGGCATCCCGTCCCCGGACCCTGTTTGATCACTGCAGGAACAGGGCCCGGGCGCGCTAGCGTTTCTGTTTAAGCGTTGGCTTCCAGGGGCTTGCTCGCGCCACCGAGGCCCCTAACCGACCGCGGCTTAGGGCTGTTTGACGCCCATGGCTTTGGCTGGCTGAGAGCCGTCCAGCTCGGACCTGGACTCAGCTGTGAGACGCCGACGCAGGGCAGAGGATCTGGTAGCTCACCCGCTCTTCTCTGTCTTTCTCTCTCTTCTCTTTGACTCTGTCTCGTGCGCTGAATTGCTCCCCCTGTCGCTTCTGAGGCTTGCAACGGCTGGGCGCTGCTGCTGGGCTGGTGCTGGTCCGACACGACAGTGCAGGGGCAGAGGCCCGCAGTGAGCGCTGGAGCAACGCTTTGCCCCTTCATCTCTCGCATCGCCAGCCCGCCCAGGCTTTCACGGTCCGCGGTGCCTGTTGATGGCTCGCATTTCCGTTCGCGAACGCTGCAGATTGTGGAACGTGCGTTCGTGCGTGCATGGCGCTGCAAAGTGGAAGTAGTAGTGGCTGATGGCGTCTTCAACGTTGTGAGATCACGGATGATGATGATGATGATGATGGGGGAGGAAACCCCTGGCAATCGAAAACCAGGCCCCGTTAGTAGTCGAGTTTGGTCCGGATCTCGTTCTCTGACCCTTCTCGAACAGGGCTCTCCGTGCCCACTCAGAGAGCAACAGTCGCAAAAAAAGTGACTCTGGTTTGGGTCTGGCATCCCCCCGCCAAGCAGGTACCTGCATCCTGTCCGTCGCACCTGCCTCATCACCTCGCTGGTGTCCAGGCACACACCCCTTCCATCCCATCCTTGACAGCCTCCCGCTTGTTTGCTTGCTTGCTTTCTTTCTTCTCGCATCTGTCCAGCGCCTTTCGTGCTTCCTCTCGTCGACGCCACCCGGCTTCAGTAGTTGTCGCTCTTGAGGTTGTCGCTGCGAGCCCTTTCTCTTCTTCGTCTATTTTCTCTTTCTTCTTCAGTGCTCTCGTTCATCTTCTTTCTTCTCCACGGCATCTCCCCAAGCGACAGCAGTAACCATTCACGCCTTTTCACTCGATCCAACGTCTCCAAGGAATTGACTGCTATCCATAATCTTTGGATAGCTTCGGGAGCCGCGGGAATTCGTACTCTTATCTGCGCCCAGGTCGAGCTGCCTCACCTTCATCGCCAAACCTGGTCGACGTCAAAACCGATGCCTGTCGCGCAAGCCTGAAACACGAACTTCGTCGCACCGCAGTAGCATTTTCGTCGTCACCGGTTTCTCGACGACCACTGCAGTTCGCGCATCGTATCTGCCCCGTGGTTGCATGTTCGCCCTCACGCACGGTTCTGCTTGAACGCCTCCTGCTGCCGTTCGCCGGCTGAGCCTGCATCCCATCCCATCCCATCTCTTGCTGCAGATCATCCTGGGACAGGGTCTTTCAGGTTCTCTTTCACTCGGTCACGGCGTCTGCCGACTCCTGGTTGTCCGTTCAGTGGTCTTCTGACACGAAACGTTCCCTGTATGCAATCTCTCCCCTGAACCCCCCCATCCCCTGTCGTGGGAGTATGCGACGCGAGTTTGCGGCCTGGGCGTGCTCAGCGTCTCTGGAGAACCTCAAACTTGATTGCGTCCCCTTCGAATCGTCATCTCTTCTTTGAACCTAATTGCTAATTATCCTTCTAGACGTTCTTTTCGTGTTGGCACTTCACGACGCTTGGTTTCGCCGTGCAACAGTCTCTCTTTTCCTGGTTCGATTCAACTTATTCTTCTATTTCACTCCTTTTTATTATTCTCTTCTCACTTCTCGTGTCTTCGGAGTCGCCACGAAACATCCTAGCGGTTGTGCGACCTCACTAATTCCGGAAAACGCCCTCATTTATGTTGCGAAACTGTATTCAACTCGACTAGACGTCGATTCCAGTACGAACGCCGGCCTCGTTATTGTATCCCTTGTTCGATCCCCGATCAGCAGCAGCGCCAGCCCGTCGGATCCTTACATCCTCATTGTCACCTGGAAACTAGCCGGCTTCTTGCATATCCTGTTGGACTGTCGAATACGGCTTGCGCCAGGCATTCGCCCCTGTTGCGCTACCGATTTATGAATGTGTGTTGATTTAGCATCAAGGGTTTAAATGGGTCAGCCATACCATGGAGGAGAGATGGATCGTCCTCCAAAATCTTCAGGCTCTGTCAAGAGAGCGCGTGAGAGGGCGCAAGCAGGACTTCCTCGAGGGTCACCTCCGCCACCAGCTTACGAGACCGATACCAACGACGAGATGCTCCTAGGCGACCTTCGAGCGCCTCCGCGCCGCCCAATGGGGGCTTTCACAAACGGAAATGGTGGACAGTCGAGGCTGCCCAGGCCGAGACCTGCCGCCGCCCTCGATGGGAGGAACGGCAATATTGGTCAAGCCATCTCGAGACCTACCCAAGTGCCTCAATGGCCCTTGCCAGGTCCCATTACACCTCCAAGCTCGTCAGATTCGGAACCCTATCGACCACCCCCTGGAAAACCTCAGCAGGCTCCCCAACGACCACCAAGACCAAGTCAAGTTCCGTCTATCCTCGATCAATCGCGCCCTCAAGACCCGACCCCCGTATTCCTGACACCGCAAAGTATCCCCGAGAATGGGGTCGAGCCCGAGTACAGTTCCTCTACACCACAGACCCCATCATCGCGGTTCACGAATTCCTCGATGGGCTCTATCCCCGACTTTCCCGTTCCTGTTGCGACCCCGACAACTGGACCGCCGCGACGAAGTGCCAACCTTGGTCCACCGCCGTCCTCTAGAAGAGGCGCTTCTTCTTTCTACTCCAGCGCGTCATTCGTTTCGCCCATCCCGGAAGAGAGCCCCGCAGCGAGGTCGCATGAATCCTACGCATCCAGCGCGGCCATGCCTGACAGCTGGCCGGGAGGCTCCCCGGAGGCCAGCCCCACCTTCTACGAAGACACCGATACGGAGAAGAGCAGAGATTCCGCCTACGACGATTTTGGTGATGAAAGCAAGCTTGTCCGCAGCGCGAGCATCGGGAAGCGAGGAAAGCCGTCTCTCGTCAATACCAAGTCGATCGCCAGCTCTGATGCCGCCGGCACACGACCTGCTCCGTCGCCCGTGCAGCCATTCAATGGGGGTACTGGATACGTTGAGGCGTCGACAGAATCGTCCAACACGTTGCCCATGTCGAGGGAACAGCCCACCGATGCGGCCAAGGATAGGCTCACACCCGACGCGATTCTCGGCGCATACGCTGCTGCCAGCGCGACAGACCTGACAGAGGTCCGCATGGCATCTCAGTCTCCTCAGCCATTCTCTCGACTGTCGGCTATTAGACGACCGCCGAAGCTCGATATCGATGCTGTACGGGACATGGAAGCTCGAGGTAGCATGACCAGCTTGCCAGATCTGATCCGACGAGCAACAAGGCTAGCACATATGATCGATCGGGGCAAGAGGCCCGCCAGTCGGTTCGAGAACTTCAACGACTATCTCGACGAGAAGTCAGATGCCCGAGCGGGGGAGAAGGACGTGTCTGGTAAGTTGGCTCCTCTTATTTCTCCGCCTCCTGTGCATATGCTCATATAGATCACGTCAGATACCCGACATCAATCAGGCTTGTCTGACATGCTGGCGGCCTTCCCTCCTCCTGGCCAACCTCAACCTGATCGACAGAGCCGCGGCTCGTGGTTCCGAACTACATCTTGGCCCCTCGCTCCCGGCCGACAAGACGGAACGGCATCTCGCTCCAGCCGAAGAGGAATGACCCCGTCTGACGAAGACCAAGGCAAGAAGAAGGGACGACGTTGCTGCGGACTGCCCCTCTGGGCTTTTCTGCTGGTGGTTCTGGTCATTCTATGTTTGGTGGCTGCCGCCATTGTGGTCCCCTTGGAGTTCTTTGTGTTTAGGAAACACAGTAGCTCCCAGTCCGAGCTGTCCCAGTGCCAGGCTTCTCTTACCTGCCAGAACGGAGGGACCAATGTGATCTCTCAGGGTGTCTGCTCATGCATTTGCACCAACGGCTTCACTGGTTCGGATTGCAGCACTGGAGGTTCTGATGGCTGCACGACTACGGATCTAGTATCGTCGGATGGGTCTACGAGCATCTCCAATGTGACCCTTGGGCAAGCTATCCCGCGCCTCATTGCCGACGCCAGCACCAACTTTTCGATTCCCCTCTCCGGGAAAGCGATCCTCGCCAAACTCAATTCGGCCGACCTGTCGTGTATCGCCCAAAACTCCCTGGTCACGTTTGACGGTCAGGATGCCCGTGCTGGGGAGACAACTTCCAAGGAGGCCGTCGTCGAGGATGATGATCTGGAAGCCATTGCTGAGAAACGACATTACGCCACGACGACAACCTCTTCTGTGTCGGTGCTTACCATTACAGGAGAGATCATTGCTGCGACGACATTGGTGTTGGACAACGGAACACCGACTGCCGTGGCAACAACCGAGAGCAAGGCGATGCACACTGCTTACTCGGAAACTAAGACGACTCGTTCCGCAGAATCAACAAGCTCTACAACGACCGCTTCGGCGCCCACCAGCACCTCCACCTCGACCTTCACGATCACTCAGGACATGCTCGACTTTGCTCGTGTCGCGGTCCTCTACATCCTGCAAGAGGAGAGTGCCAGCAGCGCCGAGTCTGCCCAAACCCACCTCCAACGCTTCTTCACCAATGCGGACAGCACGCAGGGCGTGACCGAGAACGATGCGAGTGATGTTCAGATTGGCGGTAACAACACCATCAACTTCGTTGCTTTTAACGTGAACATCGGTGACGGGGCTATCGGCGGCAAAACGAAACGTGATCTTGACCTTGACTCGATCGAACCGCCCCTCCGATACGTCGCTCGTCATGGCGGATCTGTCCTCTTGCAGCGCTGATACCAGCATTCGAGATGCTGTACATACTGCGACGATACCTTTGCGCCCCTTGTTATAACAACGAGGGTATTCTACATTTTCTTTCCTGGTTCCTCTCTCTGGTGAACCTTTGGGCTACACGAGCCACGATAGGGCAATAATGACGGGAAGAAACGAGTCTGCAAACACAACGAGCACAATCTTGTATAAACATGTCAGAGGCCCTCTCTTCCATTCTCTTTCCCCCTTTAGTTCAGCATGTACAACTCGCGAGCGAGGTTAGCGTGGGCGTTGAGAGAAACCCGGAGGTGGCAGATACCCCCTACCATCATCCTGCAGATATCCCGGAAAAGATTTTAGATTCTAATCACGAAATATTGTCGTGGCTATCCTGCTGTATTCGGTGACCATGAAACTGGAATGTACATTGTAATTCTCCCAACCCACCCCCAATGTTGTCGACCATCTCCTCGTGCCGCTTCTTCTGCCTGCAGATTGCAAGTCACCGCCGCCAGAGTCGCCAGTACAACCCAGACGGGCCGGCCTTCGGACCAGCCCGCCTTTCTTGTCTTCTTTGGCCATAATCCATCTTCCGAAGCTAGTCATTGCCTCCATGGGCGCTGGTGGCAGTCATCGCTTCCATTCTCGTCGGCGACGTTCGCGACGGCAGTCATTGCCTCCATTTTCGAACGCTGAACGGCACCTGGAATCCTAGAGAGATTAGGTGCATGATCATACTTGAGGTGGAAACGAGGACGAAATGACCGTACTGTGGAAGTTTCTGACCCGGTACTTTTAGACTCTGGCGTCAATGTTGATGAGAAGGAGTAGTAGTTAGGGCGAGTAGCTTATACATACGCAGAGAAGACGATAGATGGCAAAACGTGCACGACCACCGGTCCTCTGCGTCCGCTCGCTCGCTCGCTCGCATGTCCAGTGTCAAAGTTGATGGGAAGGAGTTGCAACAAGAGTGAAATGGATTGGATTGCGGGTGGGAAGCACGTGTGGGCTGTCGCCTTTAACGAGGCACCATTCTCCTCCTTGTCGATGTTCATGTTTCAGCCAAGCTTGACGGCCCCCTCGCAACGGGTTGGCAGTGTGTTCTTGATATGAGCCGACTCAAGGCCATCACTCTGGAGCAGATTGAGCGCGATGGCGGTTTCCTTCTTGACCTCGGGCGACAGCCGGATCTGAGGTGGTTCGACCAGACGGCCCCGTCGAGGGCTGCTATTGAGGTCATGCTTCCTGAGGCTCGGGGGGAAGCTCCAGCATCCTTGGCGGCTTCAAGTTTTTTTCATATCAGGAGCGGAGGCTGGGGAGTGCAGCCGCCAATAACTTGCCGTGGTCAGTATCATTCGGGCCATGTACGGAGTATACGAGAGGGTGAATCACATACGTAAAAGGGCATCTGGTGACGAGCGCTGGAATGGGCTTCCCGACCACGCCGACCATTCTGAATGTTCAGCTTCCTCAGCCTCGGGCGACAGCCGGATCAAGCGGTGGTCTCATTCACGGGAGCCCCTCGAGGGCTACTGTTGAGGTTGAGGTGAGACTTTGAGAACGCGAAGGTGATGATTCTGATGGCAATGATTGTCTCTTCTAGTGTCAATATTGATGAGAAGGAGTGGCAGCAATAGTGAAATGGATTGGATTGCGGGGAGGAGCTTCGGGTGGCAGTCTTCAGAGGTGTTAAACCAGAGCGGAGGCTGGCGGTGCAGTCGCCGAAGCTTCCCGTGATCAGTATCATGCGGGCCATGTATGCGAAAGGGAATTATCACTTACATAAATGGACGCTGGTATCCCCGGGGGCCGTCAAGGGCTGCTGTTGGGTTGAGCGAACAGTCATCGTCCTGCGCAGAAGATCGACAACGCGTTAGTGATGATGTTGATGGTGGTGGTGTCACGAATGATGGTGGTGATGACGCTGATGATGGCGGTAATGATGCTGGTGATGGAGGTTACGGAGGAGAAGAGTTGATAATCCGAGAGAATCGGTCTGAAGGGTCGAATTTATGTTATGAGTGACCATGTAATAACGAAGAGTAGGAAGGAGCGGCCTCAAGGATTCACGTGAACGGCGGCGTGGGATGGAAGGAGCGAGAGTGAAAACTGGTGGAACTTCTGGGGTCTATCGCGCTCAATCTGCTCTAGAGCGATGGCCTTGGGACGGCTCATATCAAGAACACACTGCCAACCCGGAAGGTCGAGCGCGCTCAAGATGCGAATGAGTTCATTATCTACCGCAGTCAGTTCAAGGTCGGAGAGAAACATAATGGTTATTGTCGAGCTTACCGTCTAGTCCATGGAGTTGGTCAAAAGTTCGGGGTTATCCGGCAATAATGGCACCAGTCTTCACGTTTCGCATCGGATTGAAAATGGGATTATCGTTGCGAACCAGCACTGCAGTATTCAAAATCCTAACTCTTCGGTTATACACAGTTGCCCTAAGTGGCCTTAGGCCTACTTTCCTCCCAACAGACTGCTGGAGGAGAGAAGACTGGTGATGGAGAGAAGAGAGGAGGAGAGATGTCGTGAGAAGGTGAGCCTCGAACCGTGAGGATAAGAAAGGCATTGGCCTTCCCGACTAGCTTGGCTTGATCGCATAAGTTGCAGGAGACCCGGAACTGGGAGGGGGACCGAGACCTGAGTCGGCCGACGGGCTTTCTCGTGGGACTTCCCGTGGTCGAAGCTTCGCGATCACCGTATCCTTGACCTCCGAATCGTCCCTCAACTTGGCCACTGCTCCCCAGCAACGAACTGTCAACACTCGCGCACGAGGGGGTACTCTAACCCAAGGTGTTCCTCAGCAACCGATATCCGGCATGGCGGCAAATCCTGACGCAAGAGCCTCCTCCATGGCCATAATCAACATTGAGAATATGGGATCTGTTGAGAGGAAAGTGGGCTTAAGGCTATTTCAGGCAACTATGTACTCCACTAGTCAGATTGGCGCCAGGGAGGGAACTTAGCATTGGCATCAATCAACTGCCTCAACTATATATATTGCTATTTTCAGCTCTTATTTTATCCTCCTTAGCCTGAAGTCTCCTCCCTAAGCCCTGTTGAGAGAAAGGTGGGCCTTAGGCTAATTCAGGCCTTAACGGTCAGAATGGAAAGAGGAAGAGGGAGACAATTGCTTTGAAGCGTGAGAAGGATGTTTTTGCTATGGAGATGCAATCTTTGCGGGTGAGTCTCTCATGAAGGATATTGCCATATTTTGCTACGCCTTTGGTGAACGCCAGGGGGTTGTGTATCCCTCTCTCCTCCCTTCAAGGATGGCCATATTCCTGTCAACAACCGGGAGTCTCAGTAGATCAAAGTAATCGATCTTCGAGCCTTGAAATGCCGTCCCGAACCGCGAGAATAGAGGCAATGATCAGCTTAGGAGGATATACTGGGAGAAGGAAAGACTTTTATATCCCTCTCTGAGGCCCCGGTCGGGACTGGGACTGCATACATAGAGGCAATAACTGCTGGCAATAAGAATAGAGTTAATAAGTACCAGTAATATAGGCAGTAATAAATGTAAGATTTTAGAGGATAGACTACGGAGTACCATAGGAGATAAAATAAGAGGCTGTGTAACCCTCTCTGAACTTCTAAGCGCCGTTCCGCACTGTGAGAGGAGGTGATAACAGATCTCCGGCAGACCTTATTGATCAAAGTCGGTCGGGAATGCAAATGCCTATGTTGAGAATTGACTCTGAACCCAGTGACTACGAAACAATCGGTGGGACAATCCAAGTTCATATCCTGACAAAATGCATTGCTACAGCTGCCTCTCCGCAGCCTCACCATTCCAAGGACAACCTATCAACGTCTTTCACCAACGACTCGATCGCCGGCCGACTCAAACTCTGCTCCTTTCGCACTTTATTCCACTGCCGCATGCGTGTCCAGAAAACAGGGCAGTCCTTGCTGTCGCATTTGACATCCTCAAGATGCCCTACGCCGGAGCAGCTCCGACATAGAGAGAGGACTTCTTCGATCTTCCGCTCTTCGGTGGACAGTCTCGATTGGAGGGTCAAAAGTGTTGCCGGTACGTCTGCTCGGCATGCCCTACATAACGGAGAGCCCTTATGGGTAAATTTCGTATTGCACACGAGGCAGTGCTTGGATCTCATGTATGACTCGAGAGTCGTCTTCCGTTTTCCGAGGGTCGTGCCGTGATAGATGCGCTGTATCTTGGGCATTTCGTCGTACCACTGCCTCACATTCGCCCCAACCAAGTTGAAGATCCGTTCCAGCGGCGGGATCAGATTCTTCGATATGTAGTATTCGGAGTCGAGCTGCCAATGCGGGTTGGTCAGAAGCTCCTCTGGCGCGACACACCGATCAATCAGTCTGGCGCCCGGAGCCCCGGTGATGACAACATATGGGACTCGTTCACCGTATTGTGGCTCTGCGCGGGCATCCTCCAGCATGCGCTTCGTGCTGATGAGAGCACCAGCTGGTGGTAATCCCTTGTCCGAATATGTGCCTAGGCGGACCTCCTTGGCGAAGCAAAAGTCCTGGATGGAGACGTTGTTCCGCATAATCTTTTCGCATTGCCGCTGGAAGTATTCTTTGATCTTGCTGAGATCTGCGGTCTCAAACAACATCCGCAGTACTTTCTCCTCAATCTTTTGTTCAGCTGGCGTGCCATCCCGGCGAACAGTCTCAATCCCCTTGGCATCGAACTCGGGCTTGACCTGGTCTTTGCTTTCGTATTTGTACCCGACGTAGCGCTTCTTAGCTAGAAGCACGCAAGGATGGTAGACCTTCTCGAACTTGAGCTTGATAGGTCGTGGATTCATTTCAGTGATGGCCTTGGCGATCTCGTTGCCAATGTCGAACGCATCGTCTTTGGTTCGACCCTTCAGATAGATGAAAAGACTGTCCGTATCTCCATAAACAACCTCGGCACCCCATCTCTCGACCGAATGAATGTACGCTATTGCTCGCTCAAGCGTTTCCCGCGCAGTTTGAACGATGCTGTCCGCAATTTCGGAGCAAGGCATCCGTCCCGAGAATGAGGCGGAGGTGTATCCATATGTGACGTTGGCGAGGAGTTTCAGAGCGAGTTGACGGTTATTCAGGAGCTGCTGGAGCGTTTTATCATCTTTGTCTTGCTTCATTCCACTTTTGACCATGACTCTGGTCTCGAGGATTTCGGTAAGCATCTTTGCCAGCAAGGACTTGCGGATTTCCGTCTTCGCATACATCATCCCGTTGGGTGCGATGTTGATGTAGTCTTGCAGTAAAGCGAGAAGGCCTTGTTGTCGTTTGTACTCACTGAAGCCCATCTTGTTCATGCCCCGCCAGTTGGTGATTCGTCCCAAGAAAGTAGAGTAGCAGTAGTTGTAGGCAATCATGACACTTGGATACAAACTCTGGAAATCCAAGACGAGAAGGGGGCTGTTGTAAAATGCACTCTGCGGTTCCATGACCAAGGGAAGACACTCGAGAGCATTTTGGCCACCGACCTGCCTCTTACTGGGGGAAACCAGGACAAAATTCTCCGGTTTGGCTATTCGAAACATAATAGACTCGACTTTAAACTGCGATCCACGAGAGAAGACAGAGAAGAAGTCCACACCGAGAAGCCTTGCTTGCTCGCTCGTCCTGGCAACCAGCTCATTCGCCTCGAGGATTTCCATGTCCAACCTAGTTCGGCTTTGGTAGTATCGCAACACCCTGCTCAGCTCACGATGCTTGCCACTTTTGTACCAGCTAGTCAACACCTTCCAGGGATAATGCGGTATTCGGCGGTGGAGTAGATGCCAGGCGACATTCTCCATTGTGTATTGGAGAAGATTGAGCTCTCCACGCATGGCCCGCCAAATATTGATCATATGCCTGCCAGTTACTCGGATTGTTGATGTCGTGTTGAAGCCCCATTTGTCGTTCTCCTTGCCGAATCTTCCATGAGATTCGGTTTTCATCCGAGAGAACTCATCGCAAAGGTTGTAGTCGTACTTTATTCTTGCCCTTTCGATCAAGAAACCCCAGGAGCCTCCGTGAACCTCATATCCCGTTAAGATGTCAGGATCATGATCTCTCACAATTTCGACCATTCGGGTCATCAAGTCCAGTTCGGTTGTTTCTGCTATAACCTCTGCAGAAGTTAGGCGTCGCAATCGTTGGACAAAATCCGGATCAGTAGCCAGAACAAGGATTCCTGACTGCAAGTCATTCTCTGAAGTTTGACTGCTCAAAGTTGCCTCGTCCGACTTCAAAGCCCAAAACACGCATTGAACTTCATCTTCCTCGGGGTTAGGCACAAATTTGCCTCTCGTATTGACATGAATCTCGAGGCTCATCGTGCTCATGTATTGTACTTCATGTTCGATACTGGTTGACTTTCTCTTTTGACTATACTTGAATCCGTGCTTGTTGTTCGGCGTCGGACCGTCAATTTGGGAAAGGTATTGTCTCGCATTCGAAACATGCAGTGGCGACGTCGTGTTCTCCTTTGCGGCGTGACGCTGGCTGTCTTTCCACCAGCTTTCGACTTCTTCGCTTGTAGGGGGCGGAACAGCAAGTTCCCAACTCTTCCATGAACATTGCCGACCCCGTCGTTCGTATTCCAGAGCGCGACGTGCCTTATCGGGGCCGGTATCCTGCCTTTGACCAAAGATAGCTGATGACGCTCCAGTTGCGTCGAAATCAGGCAAAAAGGGAAGAGAGTCGCCATTTAATCGAAACTCGCGTCCCGCATATTCTCGAATCCTGTTTGGGACGTCCTTGTCCTTGCTGTAGTAGGGATCTTTGTAGAGAACATCTGGACGATCATAACTTCCCAACGAATATGCTACCGATGGAGAGGACGGCGGTAAGGAGGCGAAGAGAAGGACCCGGGAGGTTGTTCTGCTTTCCAACGCCTGGCGAAGTTTATCGACTTCGCTTGCCTCTTCCCAGCCGGCACTCGAGGCTGAAGATTTGGGTATCGGTTGAGAAGATAGTCCTTGGTCATTGGAACTCTCGATGAACGTCCCGGGCTGGAAAGAAACATGCTTGCCGGGCCTGAAATCGTCGCTCTGTTGTGAAGATGACTTTTGACTCCTCTGACTAAGGTGAAGTTTAGTATTGGGATCATTTTGGTCCTTCACGACGGCAAAGTTCAAGGTTGAATGGAAAATAGAAGTCTCTCGGGTCCTTGGTGATGGTTTCCTTGCCTTGGTTGAGCTTTCGGGTCTTGGTATTTTAGGACTTGCAGAAGGGAGAAAGCTGTCTTTGAAACCCTCGTGACTGTCCGTATTCTTGTTGCCAGGTGTCTCTTCCTTCTTACGTCGTTTGATGTGAGACTCGTTCGCCAGGATCTCGGAAGCAGGACGCTTGGGTGCGGAGTTTTGGAAGAGAAACCTCCCGTGCCAATCTCGCGGTGCCTTGCTGATGTACCCTTTTCGATCCGCAGTTTTGACCAAAGCTTTTGAGATTGGTAGACTCGGGAGTTTCTTGGTGACGAACCCACTCTGGCAAAGGCCAAAGAGGCGCTCCGAAGATGAAAGACCGGGGTTGTCGGACATCTCGGAATCTGGACGATTGGAGTTTGCCGATACCAATTTCCCTGATTCTAGGATAGTTAAGGCTTCCTCGTCCGAATCGCTGGGAAAGTAATCATCATCATCGTTGCCAACCGTCAGAACCTTCTGTTCGTCCACGACAATACTGCTTGTTGGATCTTCGTCGCCTACCAATCCGGAGGCAAGGCCTAGGGCTGGCATGAGATTTGAAGGGAAAAGATCTTCAACTGACTGCAAGACGGTCTTCACAGTATGTTCCAGGGGCGCTTTCAGTGCGAAGGATCCAAAGTCCAGTGCAGGATCCCCGGCCTCTTTCTCGTCCGAGATCAATTCCCGGATTTGCTCTCGAAACTCCTCCTCATGGATCCATCCTTGCGGTTGTGAGTCGCGAATGTCTGCAGACATCGAAATGAGAACTTCGGGTGGGAACGGGCTGCTGTCTTTGCTCGGGTTTGTCATCTGGCGTTTCCTTCGTTTGGTCTCATCTTTCCATAAGCCTGCCATACTGTAGACCAACTTCACGTCGCTTGAGATTGGGTTTGTACGTTCGATGAAGTCATGGTGTAATGGTCGTTCTCCGACTTTCTTCCGGTTCATGATATCTTGCACGCAAATGTCCACCTCAATGGAGCAGTGGCTGACTCTGGGCAAGCCCATTTCGTCGGTAACGTACCGTCGAGGGATAGATCTGTCATGCCAAAGATGTTCCGAGTTTGAAGCATGATCATGTTTGGGGATTGGTGATCGGAAACGCGTGACTCTCGAATCAAGGTAGTCGCAGCCGTACAAGTTGAAGTCTGTCATGAACTGCAGCAGGTACTGAAGGTGAGCTTCGTAGGGCTGGAATTTCTGTTTCATAATGGCACCTTGCAGAAGAAGGTCCGCCAGTCGCGTCATGACGATGGGATTGAACATGTAGATCTTCAGAAAGAAGCGATAGCCCACGTGAAACCCGAAGAATGGAACACCCTTGACGAGCGTGATTCTGGCCACGAACTTCGCATTGTTCCCAAATTGATCGCGGCGATAGCTTACTGCCAGCGCATGGTCGATAGACAAATGGAGTTGGTACATATAGGCACCAGCTTTGATCAGTCAGTCGAGAATGGTCAAACTCAAGGTTCGATCGCGTTAACTCACCTTCTTCTGCCTCTAGACTGCCATGATACTCGACAAACATGTATGGAAAGGCTCCATGGATGTGAGCGCAGACTTTCTGGCCCGTCTCGGTTGATCCAAAGACCCTGATAACAGGGACTTTCGTCCCTTTAGAGATCTCTGACGGTTGAACATCGTTGCGCAGCTGAGGATCATATCGCGTCGGTGTGGCTTGGTAATGGTCGATGCAGTTCAGTCGGACTCGGAACAGGTCCATTGCAATCAATTAGGAGCTCCATGGGGCAGTTTCTCTGGACTTGAGCGTGTGCATTGTTGGTAATCTCAAGGGAGACGGAAGCACGCTGAAGGATGACGCGCCTGGGGAAACATGTCGCATCGCGGCGGACTTACTCTGTAGGGGTCGCCGGATCGGGTCAACAGTTAGTCCGGCGCAATGTGTGCACGCACGTCTATCGCGTCGTCAATTCCCTTGGGGTTATCCATGCGACGCCCGTAGTCGTTTAAGCAAGCGTAAATTCCAACGCCAACCCTCCGTGGCTAACTCTCCACACTACCAGCCAGACCCTCTTCCTGCTCTCCCGAGCTTGACATTCTGGCCTCGCGACCCGACGACAACATAGGCCCTGGGCTCTGGGCCTTGGACTTTTCCCCCGACCGACATCTGCAGCTTCGGCTGCCCAGACGACGTTCGCAGCGTCCTGCTGCTTGACAACTCGGGCCTTTCCTCAGGCATCATGCTTCGACATCCTTCCGCAGCCGCGGCTGCTCGACTTTCCGGGCCAACGCGCCCTCGACTTCGCCCTATCCACATTTCGTAGCTTCTGGCTTCGCGACCGATCTCTGCAGTTACATACTGCCCAGAGAACCTCCTTCTTCTGCAGCTCCCGCTGCCGCCTGGAACACCGCCGCTCGCCTGCGTGCCAGTTCCGTTCTTCTTCTACAAGTACGTTGAAAAGATCTGTTTACGCTGTGAGTATGCCAGCGAAACGACAAATGTTTTGAAGGCCATGAGGACCAAGCATGAGACGGTCGTGGAAGACCAGGCCATGGCAGAGCCCGAGGCGCTTTGGGAAGAATAGAAGTTGCTTACAGTTTCAACTCCTGTTCAAGGACAGCATGATGGAGAGGAAGGGTCAAGCCATGAGGTAATACAATGCAATATTGCAGAAATATTTAGATTAATAGATAGGTATCCGGCAAGTTGTTACTGAGAAACGAAATTCAAGCACACCCTAGTATTAATGAAACCATGTGAGGCGCGAGATGCTGGCAGGCATCCTTCTGAGCATGCAGCGACTGCTCAAGGCAACATGAATACTTCAGGCTCATATTGATGACAGTCAGTGAAGAGTGGTCCCCTTCCTAGAGAATCCCCTACTAAACCAAAATAATTCGCTTAATCGACGAGTTTTGCTGAGTTTCTTCACTCAATTTCTCTTGAAACATGAACCCATCGAGAAAGACCTCCCCTTTCACCTCATACCGAGACGACTCGTCCGCGCTAGGGGAGAGCAGAATCGGTGTACTGCAGCCTCCGATGAGCCAGACTTCGTCTCCAACCGCAGCTCCCTCCCGGCCAAGACCCATATAGCCCTTTTCAGTGATAAAAGGATCCCAGGATACCAGACGCTTCATCCTGATGAATGTCTTTTGCCCGGGTCCTTGATCACTGCTCTTAGGCCTAAACCCGTACGCTTCCAGCCGTTTGCACAAGGCTGAGCCATTGCACCAGCTGTAGAACATGTTCGGAATGTCGTCGGGCGAGGGGACAGGCTCTAAGTAAATTCCAAGGAGGCTCAGGGTTCGAATAAACGTTTCAGCCCGACACAAGGCATCTGGATATGGCGCAGGTTCGTCCACTGGGGTCATCCAGAAATCCACATACTGCTGGTACAGTTTTGAGTTGGTATCCGACAATTCAGAGGCTCTATCGCGAGGGGAGAAATCTCCGATGGATCGGATCCTGTCAACCAAAACCCCGGAGACTGTCAGCTGGTCCCTGTCGAAGGAAGGGTTCACAGGAATTGTGCCAGAGGCATTGAAGAACTTCCGCTGGTGATCGATATCGCTGAGACCTAGGCAACGCCGCAGTTTCTGTGAATGCCAGTTAGGCACCCAAGAGGGGCCCGCGAAGGGACGTAGAATTGGCTGTTCGGCTGTTCCAGAACAAATGGTATCGCGTTGCTGAGGGGCACAGAGACCAAGGAACTCCAAGTTGCCATGTATCTCTGCATGCGACATGGCAGAACGTCTGTAGACCTCTTCAGGTTCAAGGTCATATCGAATCGGAGTCGCAGCAGCCTCTTGAGGGCTGCAAATGCCCAACAGGGCATAGATCTGGTCGTGAGCTAAAGTTGCTCGAGTGAAACGGAGGTGCTCCGTCAACCAAAGAAGGCCGAGCTGATCTTGGTTTCTTTCGAATGCCTGCTTGAGCTCCCTTAACACTCTAATAGGCCTTATTTCGCCCGTGTTGCCAGGTTTGAGTTTCTTTATTGGCCTTGGCCGTGCAAGCAGCGTACCGACGGCAATGTCGATCCCCCGGAACAACTCGTTCATGGTGATGGATTCTGAGCCGCAAAGAAATATGGCGTCCTTCGGAAGTACGGACTCTTGAATCACCCATCGTCGGTGAAACCATTCGCAGTCAAGCAGTCGTCGAATTGCATCCCATCCCATGGGATCGAATAAGATTTCCTCGCCGCCTGGTCCCTGTCTCCCGATCTGTCGCAGATGCTGGAATGCATATCGTAGAAAGCTGTCGTATTCGTGAATCCACACGACGACGGAACTCGATCTCGAGTAGATTTCTCGCATGAGGAGAATCTGTAAGGACTTCTCACGCATATCCACCTGGTCAATACAGGCCATATCGATCCACATTGGCAGCCTGCTACTGCCTTGCCAAATCTGAGGAAGGGTCTCAGGTGTATGGCAGAGTATGTTAACGAGAAAAGATCCCAGGTTTTGAGAGATCTGCAGCTGCTTTATCCCGCAGCCTGACTCAAGAGAAATAGGCCAATCTGCTTTCTTATTACCCCAAACATGGGAAACGGTAATAAATGTTGGTGTGTTGTCTATACTGAATCGTCGTACTCGGCCGCGAAGATCACCTGAAGGAGTTGCTGGAAGGAGATCCAGCAGCCGAATCTGGCGCGCCGGCGCGCAGAGACAGTAATGGTGAGTTGAGTCCATCTCGGCTGCTGAGTTGGAAGAGCCAGCTGCTGAGATATCCTGCCTAGAGTTACTGTATGGCAGCTATTACGTGCACCGGGGCGTACACGCACCGGTAGGCTGATTAGTCAGCCCGATCCCTATAGCTTTTCTCCCCCTAAGGGCCCTATATTTTTCTCTCTCTAATGGATCTCCCACCACCATCAGTCTATCAGTCGCGTAAGGAGCTTGAATTTGATCTCGCAATATATGGAGCAATTGGCTCCTATTCTTGGATTATTCGACGCTCAAAGCGGGATATAACCTCTGATTATTCTGAGAGACTTATTATTACATATTCCTGCAATCGCTGGCGTCAGGGCTGCCAATTTTCAATTCTCGCAAAAGAGACTGAAAGTGGCCTATGGGATCTGAAACACCGCTCTGAAGCCCGATTTTCCTTCCATAACCACGGGCCTGAGCCCCAAAGCCAGCAGCCTGAAGAGCCCCAAAGCTAGCAGCCTGAAGAGCCCCGAAGCCAGCAGCCTGAAGAGACTGAAGAGCCTGAGAGGAAAAAATTACCGACCTGCAGTAAATGTCATATAGAAGGTCATAGAAGGGGCGCAAAATGCTGTATTTTACGTAGTCAAAATAGCCCATAAATACAGGGCCCTTAGGGCACTTAGGGAGAAAAGCTATAGGGATCAGGCTGACTAATCAGCCTACCGGTGCGTGTACGCCCCGGTGCACGTAATAGCTGCCAGAGCTCACCGCGCATTACGTGAATATGTCACGTGGCGGGTCACGCAACACAGCCTTCAAATACAATACTGTCAGAGTCACGCGTGAAATGCAAGACCTTCCATCTATCACTCCAGCCTCGAATTACAACTTTGAGGGTTGCATCAACGCCATCGATCGCCATGGCATCGTCGCAGGAGAGCGAGCCGCAAGCTACCCTGCCTTGCCTCGCGTGGGTCTGGTCCAACAATTCCAACGTGCAGTAAGTGATCCTCGCTCCGTTTCAAGAGCAACCTTCTCACAGAATTGATCATCTTGTAGTGTTGCCAAAGATCGCTCTTGGTTTGGCAACAATTATGTTCCTGTTGACACATTTGTCGTCCCCCCGCTTGGAGGCCAGGCCAAGGTAGTTGGGATCGGAACCGTCGACCTCCCGACGAAGGCCTCCCCAAGGCAATCCGGCCCGGATTCACATAGCACCCTTCGTCTGGAACAGGTGCTGCACGTCCCTGGAAGTGTCTGCAACATCATCGGACAACCTATCCTTGACGATTACGGTGTCGTGACAGGGGGATTGGGCGATGGCTCAACCGGCTCCATCACCAAAGCCTCGGATGGCTCCCCGGTAGCTTTCTTCAAGCCTTTCGACGACGCGAGATTTTTCGAAGTCCAGCTCAGTGAGCCCCCTATCGGACCTCAAGTCGGCCCATCGCCTTTCGAGCCGTCTGGCCGTTACTGGATCCGATTTGAGTGGCCGGATAGCGAGAGGGTGAAGTTTGCCAATCTGCAAGTCTCGGGGCAAACTGCAGGCACAGATACAACCTCTCTGTCCTCTACCGAGCGTGCCTGGCTGAAGAAACATTTTGGGGGCGAGTTCAAGTTCCTCATGCAGTACGGGTTGAGTATCTACAAAGACGAGGATCGGGAGGAAGGACGTGCGATTATGCGAGCGATGATGGCTAACGACGAATGAAGCGCGGGCTCTGCATTCCTCTTCACAGTTGGCCTATTTTGCTTGGTGTGCTTGTTAGTCGGACCCAAATGGAAATCTCCCCGCATCTCACCGGGGAAAATCCAATCCGGGGCCCCGGAAAGCTTGGAGTGCTCCGTGCGTGGAATACGTTAATAGCCCGAGTTGAGATATGGGCTATAAAGGGATATAAATATGGCTAAATCCTCCATGGAACTCGGCAAGAGCACGTTTCCATCGGATGTAATTATTTGTCTTGCTGATCCTTCTTCTCCGGCAGGATCCCCACGGAGTTCTCCATCCGAGTATATAACTCTGCAACTCCACGAATGACCCCCACCGATCTCTCACAATCCTTCATCATCCCAGAAAGCAAACCACCCATCATGAGCCGCATACCAGGATTACTCTCCGTCCTTCTCCCCTGCCTCGCAGCCCTCGCCTGGGTCTATCTCAACTTCGAGTCCTTCCTCGAGTCCTTTGCCGGCAGGATCACCATCGACCACTCTCGCCTGACCAAATGGGAGCACCACGCCTACATTAATAACGCTGCCTGCACTGTCCAGCCTGCACTTCACGCCTGCGAGGATGTCAAGATCCATCAGGCTTCGTCCACGGCGTTTATATCTTGTGGGAATCCTGCTGAGCGCACGCGCTGGTATCCTGCGATCGCGCGCAATGTCGAGCAGAGGACGACGTTCCGTGAGGCGCTGTTTAAGCTTGATGTTGCAAGTGGGAAAGCGACCGAGTTGAAGATTCACGGGCTGGACGGGGACTTTGTCACCCACGGCTTGGATATCTACAGTATTCCGGAGGACACAACCAAGGTCAGTCAGTATACCTTCGCAAGTCACATCTTCTCTGACATTCTAGATCCTCATTTTCGCCGTAAACCATGCACGGTCTAGCGACTCGATCTGTGTCTTTGCCCACCAGCTCGGCTCGGATGATGTCTACCTTGTCAAGGAGGTCAAGCACGCCAACATCAAGACCGCCAACGGCGTCGCCGCAACAGGCCCTCAGTACGTATCGTTGACAACCTTTAGAACACCCGTTACTCACAGAAACACAGGAGTTTCTTTGTCACCAACGACCACCACTTCTCGCGCGGCGTTCTCCGCGATCTTGAAGAGCAATGGGGTCCGTGGAGCTGGGCTTCCAACGTGCAGTACTGCACCTTCGACGATAAGGCAAGTAAAGCGCTCCTCACATCCCGAGATGAACTTGGGAGTCTAATCATTTGGACAGACCGTCCAGTGTCACCAAGCCTCTGAGAGTGTCCCTGGAGCAAACGGCCTCGCTGTCTCCGGAAAGCAGCTATACCTAGGCGACTCCAAGAACGGAACTGTCAGCGTCTTTGACGTCGAGGACAACAACACCCTACGACGAACGCATCACGTCGTAAGTCCCTCCTATTCCCCTCCATCCTTACCACACTGACAAAACACTAACCTCCGCAGGACCTCGGCGCCGCAGCAGACAACATCAGAGTCATGCCCGGTAGCGGCGACCTAATCGTCTCCAGTAAGCCCCCCAACTGCTACCAAAAAAATCGTCGCACTAAGCATTTCCCAGTCTTTCCCACACTCGAAAACATGCCTCTCATGCTAGCCAACGTGAACGCTCTGGGAAAGACGCTGAAGGTGCCGTCGGCAGCGCTCAGATTGCGCCGCGCCGATGGTTTCAAGCCCGAGCTGTTGTTTCATGATGACGGCTCGGTTCTGAGCTTCATGACGGCGGCGGACATCGATATGGCTCATCGTGTCATGGTCGGCGCCGCGGTCTTGCAATACGGTGCGGTGGCGGTGTGTAAGCTCCCACCCGACTTCAAATAGGAGATTAGGAAAAGTGCATGGGATGTGAGATATGCAATGGTGTATGATGAGAACAACAAGTATTTCCGTCACAATAGTCTTTCTCTCATTATACTTTATGGTCATGATGTTATACGATATCACAGGCCAACAACCCCAAAAGCATTCGTTTCCCAAATATGACCCGTCCTGCCTCATCCACTCCCTCAAGTCTTTCTTTCATCTCATCCCAGTTCCTGTACACAAAAACACTCCATCATTCAGTCCCGGAGCAAAACAAAATCCGACAGTGACAATCAAGAAACGCCGCGCCATGTTCCATCCACTGACAACCCCCCTTACAGCAGCCCTCGTTCATCATCCCTCACAGGAACCCCTTGGTCATGCTCGGGACTCTCCCGATGCTGCTTTTTCTCCGCGGCACTGCCACGCTCGCCGGCTCGTCGCCCTCGCTTGCCCGCCAGGGGCCCATGCGGCTGCGGACACTACCGATGACGCTACCGCCCTTCTCGACGCGGAGGCTCTTCCAGCCCTCGAGCTCCCGCTCCAGGCGGAGGCACCTCTCCTTCTCCTCCCGCAGCTCGCGCTCCGCCCGCCGCGCCGATAGCTGGTTCTCGGACTCGGACGACTGCAGCTCGTCGATCGTCTTAAGAAGCTTGTCTGCCTTGTCCCGCATCCGCGAGACATCGTCTGCCAGCTGCGAGTTCTGCTTGTCCTTGCGGTCGAGCTGGTTCTGCAGGTCCTTCACAATTCGGTCGACATTTCGGACCGACCGTTGAGACTTGGATCGCTCGGTCTCCTGATCTTCGAGCTGAGATTCAAGCTGGCACGAGTTAGTATTCTGTATGCATATGATTTCTGGAGTTGCTTACCTCTTGGATTCGCTTGTGGAGGAACTTGATGTCCTGGCTAGCACTAGAATAGCCCTTGGTTTCAAGATCAACCAACTTCAACTGAGCCTCATTCACCGTCTTCTCCAGTGACGCCTTCGCCTTTTGCAGTTGGGCGCTGGTCTCTCGCTCGGCGAGCACCTCCTTCTGGACTTCAGACGCCAGAGCCTCCGCTCGTCGCATCTTCTCAATCGCCGCCGCAGCAAGATCCTCTTGTCGGGCGAGGTTGGACTTGAGCTCCAAGATCTCCTTGTCAAGGTTGGCAGCATTTCGCAAGGATGGGCTCTCACCCTTGACGAGGTCCTCCAAGCCTGACTTCGCTTCTTCGAGTCGCGCTTCGACGTTGCGCTTCTCGCGAAGCAACGAGTCTCGCTCAGTCGTGATCTCGTCAACCGACGAGCGGAGGGCCCGAACTTGAGACAACAGCGATATTACCTTGCTCTGAGCCTCGTTATGAGCATTGACGGCCTCATCTCGAGACGAGGCAACATCGGCCAGTGTCGACTCCAGTCGAGACTTCTCCTTGGACCACGTCGAGCTGTTGAGGACCTCGTCATCCCACTTCGATCGGAGTTCGTCCAGTTCCTCCCGGAGACGCGTAATCTCGGCTTGCTTGAAAAGCTTTTCTTCGCGGGCAAGGTCGAGCTCGTTCGTGAGCGTGGCGAACTCAGCCTGATACTTCTTACGAGTCTGCTCCATGCTGGACTCCTTGTCTTCGATGTCCATGGCACGTTGGTTTCGGTAGTCTTCCAGTTCGTGCTGGAGTCTCCTCTTCGCCTGCGTCACGCCCTCCAGGTCAGTCGAGATGTCCTCAACCTTCTCTTCAAGGCGCTGGTTTTGTCGCTGAAGGTCCTCAATGGTAGCGTCCATCTTCTTGCGTTCCGACATAATTTCAGCATAAGTATCTTCCGCCTCTCTGGCCTGAGACTTGGCAAACTGCTCAGCGCGATTAGCCTTGAGCACTGCGATCTCGGCCTGCTCAAGCTTGCTGAAGTACTCGTCCGAGCGACTCTTGTAAAGGTTGAGGCTCGACGTGACGTCGGCGAGCTTGGAAGTTTCTGCGTCAAGTCGAATCTGCAGATCTGTAAACTCCTGCAGAAGCTGGCTACGGCTTTGTGACTCTTGCTCGCGGGCAAGTGTCATCTCCTGCAGTTCCGATTTGGCGTCGCGGAGATCAACTTCGATCTTGGCACGATCATGACGCATCTTGTCGAAATGAGCCTTTACATCCGTCAGCTCAGAAACAGCCTCCTTATGGCTGTTGATCAGGGCTCGGCGCGATTCTTCCTGGCTGTTCAGGACGTCAAAAATCTCTTCGTGACTTCGGGTCTGAATATCACGAAGCGAGATCTCGCCAGATCGGACAGACCGCTCAAGAGCAGACACTTTCTTGGTGGAGTCATCCAACATCTCATGTAGGCGAGTGTTCATCCTCTCCAACTTCTGGATCCTTCTCACGGACGGGCTGTCATCATTGCCCTCCGGAACCGGTGTGCTCCGCTCGAGCTGGCTCTGGAGATGGCGGTTTTGCATCTGTGTAAGCTGGAGTTGGTTCTGGAGCTCCTCAACCTCGGCCTTCAAATCCATGCGATTGTTGAAGTTGAGCGTGTCCACCGTTCGATCGGACCGCGTTGAGTCTTGAAGATACTCAGCCTCTTGGAAGCGGCGATTTGGCGTCGTGGGGTTCGAGTTGTTGCGAGTGTTGTTGAGCCTCATCGAGCGCTTATAAGTCGGCGAACCGTTGAAAGGAGCCTCATTAAGATCAATCTCTTCCAGCTTTGGCCGACTTGGCGACTCATTGCGAGCGGCTCTGAGCTCAGCAAGTTGATTCTCCGCGTTTGATCGCGCCGTGGTTTGGACACGAAGGTTCTGCTGAAGCTCCTCAACCTTTCTGACCAAGTCAAAATTCTTCAGCAATATCTGATCGTTTGAGCCATCCGATTGAGGTGGAATCGTGATCTGAGGGTCGACGGTTCGCAGAACAGTGATCATTTGTGAGCGCAGATCTTGAAGTTCTCTATCCCGGGAGTCGAGAGAAGTTTGAAGTGACCGCACGGTGGCCTGCGCCTGCGTTCGTAGTTGTCGTTCCGACTCTACTGAGCGGTTGGCTTCTGCCATTTGGACGTTGAAGGTCGATGTCGCCTTTTCGGTGTTTCGGCTAGACTTGACCTCGCGAGCAACTTCGTGGCTCAGATCCTCAAGGTTCAGCGTGAGCTTCTCGGCCCGCTTCTCCAGAGAGGCAATGGCGAGTTGAGACTCGTTCAACTCCTTATGAAGCTTGGCGTTTTGCTCCTCAAGGCGCGCCTTCTCCCGCTGAAGGGAAATAATCTGACCACGGGAAGCCTCGTTAGCTCGTGATGTTGAGCGAGCAATCTCGAGTCCCTTTTGTTGAATCTTGTTCAACAACGCTCGGTTATCGTTTTCAGAAGCCATCAGTCGGCTCTTCACAGTGCCGAGTTCTCGTTCGAGCCTTTCCTTAGCTTGGTCATTCTTGAGGCCAAATTCGCCGGAATCAAGGATCATCTTGTTCAGGTCCTTAATCTGATGATTCAACTTGGTGCATTCCTCCTCGAACCATTGAAGACGCTCCTGGGCCGCATCGAGATCTCTGCGGAGACTGTCCTCGCGCTCACGTGCAACTTTTGATGCGTGGCGTTGACCCTCGACTTCGGCCTGCATGCGAGCTTCTTCGGCGGCCGTCTTGGCACTTCTCAGTCTTCGGATCTCCTGCCGGGCCTCATCTCGCTCTTTCTCTGCTGTTGACCGAGCTTCCATTGTTCGGCGAAGAGTATCCTGTTGGGCATAGAGCTCCTTCTCTATGATGATTTTGGATTCATTGAGATGGTCGTACTCCTCCTTCAAGGCCTCGAACTTGTGCTCTCCCAAAAGAAGGACATCGTCGCGAGACTGGCGCTCGCGGCTCAACTCCATTTGAGTATTGTAGAGCTCCTCCTTGAGATCCTTGATCTGAGACTCAAGGACTTGGCGGTTCTGGTCTGCTTGAGCGTCCTCGGACAGACGAGCCTCCAGCAGATTCTTTGCGTCTTCGGCTTCTCGCTCCAGCTGCGATTGTTGAGATCTCATGGCCACGAGCTCGGCCTGAACCTCTCGGAATCGGGCTGCCGTCTTCTCTTTTTCAGCAGTCAGAGCTCTCCTTTGGTCTTCAAGACCTTGACGCTCAGATTGGAATTTCCTGTTGTCGTTACGAAGCAGAGCCAGCTCGCTTTCTTTCTGGCGTACCAGATCTTCATAGTCGGTTGAGGTTTTCGATAGTTGAGTAAGCTGCTGCTGAATATCGCGATTCTCCCGGGAGAGAGTAGATTCTCGGACCTTAAATGCCTGAAGCTCCTTCTGAGCCGTATGTAACTTGACCTCCAGATCTTGGTCGACTTGCAAAAGCTTGCCCTCCAGATCATGGACTTTCCTATCTTTCAAGGAGAGCTGGCTTTGCAGAACTCTGACTTCGTCCTCCAAGGCGGCCTCCTGCGCACTCCGCTCGGATTGCTTTCGAGAAATATCGTCGATGGATGCCTCAAGATTTGAGATCTTAGTCGTAAGGTCACTCTTCTCCTCCTCAAGCTTGGCGATGAGCAAAGCAGCTTGTTCAAGCTGAGCTCGATACGTCTCGACTTCCCGCTCTGCGCGATTCTTAGCTTCCATAAGGCCGTCCAGTTCGTCTTCCAATCTCTCCTGGTCATCAATAGCACCAGCGAGCTTTTCCTCGAGCTCAGCCTCGCGCAGTTGTAGACGCTTGAAGATTTCCTCCTTGTCGAGTGCCAGTGCCCGTTCGCTTTCGAGTGTCTGTTGAATACGAACCAACTCGGTGTGGCAGTTCCGACGATCCTCTTCCAGCTTTTGTCGGTTCTCTGTCTCAAGGCGCATCTTCTCGTTGAGTTGCTGAATCATTGCATCCCGACGTTTGACCTCTGTGGCAGTCCTAGTGGTTCCTAGCAGGGGCTTCATCTTGACAATGAGTTGCCACCATGGGTTTTCTGCAAGGTCAAGATAGACATGGAAGTTGCGTTGGATAATACGAGTGGCTTCGGTTCGGAAGAGTCGTTTGTATGCGGCACGCCGCTGAATGTAGCCCCGCGCAATTGACTGGAATCGGGCCATGATCTGTGTGATCAAAGCATCTCGCTGTTCTTCGAGCTCGGCGAGAACTCCAGCTCGGAAGAAGACCTTGGTCAGACCAACGCGATACAGCGCCTTGTCGAGACCGAGCTTCTCGAGAACCAGCGTCGCAACCGCTTGTCCTTCCACATAGCCCTTGGGCATATCCCGGCAGAGCACCTCGTACCGCGCTCGGAACTCAGCGAAAGGAAGACGGTTGGGGAATCCGGTCCTGGCAATTCGAATACCCTCAAGAACACCATTGCACCGGAGTTGGTCGAGAACCAGCAGTTTATTGAACTGCTTCGGCTTCTTTTTGTGGTTGGGCAGGATGCAACGGACGAAATGAGGGTGTGTATCGTGCAGTTGAGCCATGAGACTGTGGAGTTGCTCCTTGTGCCTTTGCGCAACTGTCCGGAACAGTCCCTTCTTGACGCGGTTCCTTGCGCCGCCGAGACCGTCGTCAGTTTCAGCACAGTCGGCGAAGAGGGATGCAATGTGTTTGTCGGTAGAGGCAGCAAGTAGGCGCGTGATGTTATCATTCAACGGGTCCTTGTTCTTCTCCAGCCAACCTTCAGTGGAGTACTCGACCTCGGCAGCGTAGTGCGTAAGGATGAACCCTTGACCGAGTCTTGAAGGTCGGTACTTTGCTGTCTTCTTGTCCCACAGCGAGTTGAGCTTCTCGGTGAAGGATTTATCTGTAGCTTTTGGCATGACGCAGTCCTCGTCCAGGCACGAGAAGATACCGATGGGGTTAGACAACTCGATGAGATCGATCGTAGGCTGCAAGTCCCGGCCGAAGTCGATGAACTTCCATTCAATCTGTTCTCTGGCGTATTCTTCCTGTTCCAAGACGAACATGTGGTGATTGAAGAACTGCTGGAGCTTCTCGTTGGTGTAGTTGATACAGAGCTGCTCGAAACTGTTTTCCTCGAAGATCTCGAAACCAGCAATATCGAGAACGCCGATGAAGTGGGAGTCGTCCATACCCATGCCGGAGCGATCTAGTTGCCGGTTGATGCGATTGACAAGGTCACCGAACCCTCGTTCGTAGATGCCCTTTGACAAAGCATCCAAACCGAGGCGAACCTGTTCCGGGGTCTGAACCTTCTCAACCCATTCTCGCCCAGCCTTGACCTTGGGATGCAGAAGCCCTTGTAGGAATGGCTCCATTGGCACACCAAGGAGCTGACATACCTTGGCTGCCTGATCCTTTGCATCTGGAGCCAGACGAGCTTGATCAGCGGTCCTGCTCTCCTTGACGACGGCGATGTTGCCCAGATGAAGGACGGCGGCGATGGTCCGCAGAATGGCGCTCTGCTCTTGGTCTGAGAAGCCCATAACCGCAAAGGCCTCCATGAGGGAGTCCCATTCAGCTTGGTCTGACACGCCAACAATGGTGTCGTGGCCATCTCGAGTGTAGGCAAAGTCCTCAACACCCAGTCCGTCGATGAGGAAATCCTTCTTCATCCGTGAGCTGGCGCCCTGTAGGAGTTGGTAAAAGATGTGGTAGTTCCGCTCATGCGCGTTGAGACGAACAACCCTTGATTTCTCGAGTAAATACCAATCGATGAAGGCACCGGCAATGGCGCCATTACGGTTGAACTCGATGCGAATGAATTTTCCAAAACGGGAAGAGTTGTTGTTGCGAACGGTCTGAGCATTTCCAAAAGCTTCCAAGATGGGATTGGCTCGGAGAATTTGCTGGGACAGGTTCGGCTGGTTCGACGACTTGCCCTTTGTTGATGATTCGGTTTGCGCGACAGCAGCAAGATATTGAATCACCTTCTTCGTATTCTCTGTCTTTCCGGCACCAGACTCGCCAGTCACCAGAATACTCTGGTTCTGGCCTTCTTCGACAAGATTCCGGAAAGCCTCGTCGGCCATGGAGAAGATGTGGGGTTTCGTATCTTCTCGACTTCGTCCCTTGTACATGTTGACGTACTCGTTAGTGTAGATGGGGAGAGGACAGTAGGGGTTGACTGTGACCAAGAAGAGGCCAGAGTAGGTATATATTAGGTCGGCCTGGTATCTCATGTGTAGATTGTGAACAACCGAAGCCTCGTTCAAATGGGTGAGCTCGGCCATATCGTTCGCCTTGTCGAACTTGGCGGGGTTGACCTTGTCGACGCTTTCGGCGTCGACTTCTCGTTGCTATACTGCTGTTAGAGGATGCATAGAGTCCTTGAAGTCTGGTAACTGACCGTTCCATCATCGCATTGCACCAGGAGTCTGTTTCCTGCCAACTCCTCGACGACCCAGCCCTTGACAAAGGCATTCTGGGGGTCCTTAAGCCACACATAACGTTTGCCAGAGAAGTCATTCTCGCCCTCAATGCTCTTCACAGCATCGTAGCCCCCTCTTTTGACCTCCTCGGTCTTGATGAAGGAGGGGGCAAACGTGCTCGATGTGGGGGTGGCATTTCTCGACTCGCTGCGTTGACGGCGGGCAAGACTGCCAGCGCGACCGATCGATGCGGAGAACGAGGCGCTTGACTGACTTCGAGCGTGCGATGGCGGCGTTGCCGATGCGGAAAGCTGGACGGGAGAGGAAAAGAGAGCCGACTTCGGTCTGGCCGCGGCGGTGGTGGTGACGGGAGCCGGCGAGGCGGTTGAGGGAGACCGGGCAAAGGGATTACTGCGCCGATGCGCGGAGCTGCCGGCGTTGAAGGACATTCTGCGGCATCAACGTCGACGTCAACGTCAACGCCAATGTGAGTGTCAATATCAACAGCCCTTGGGTGGCGCGATGGTGTTGAGCGAAGGGCGGATCAGCTCCCACGTGGATATGGCATGCGACGTAAACAAAGACGGCGGGGACGATACAGGAACTAGAAAGAAGAGATGCAGATACCGTCCGAACGCGGTAAATCAATGAAAGAGACCCCGCGATGCTGGGGAAATTACAGCTTCATGAGGAATGGCATTGAGCATCCAGCAGTCATGAAGGCTCGCTCTAGCTTCGGCGCAGAGGGTTGGGCAGGAGCACAGGGATTAAAACAGTCGCGGTTGCCAGGGCCACTTGCGCCCGAAGTAAACAAAGCGAGCACGTGACTTGCGTGCACACCTTGCATAACTTGCACAACGTCACCTGCGCCGCGGATCGCTGCTACTAATATGGAAAGAGCCTAGCGTAGATGCCCCGGCGCTTGAGACTTCTTGCCTGAATTTCATCCTACCTCTGCTAACTTTTGCCTTGTACTTCTCTCCTGTCTATTACACCAGCTCCAGTCGTGCTCCGGCAAGCCTTCCCTCAGGGCACCGACTTCGCGGTTACAATCTCTGAGTTTTCTCAGCACATTAAGAGAGGCGCCGAAGCATCAAGTCGCGCACCGTGATTTCTGAAGTCAATGCTTTGTTCGTTCGTCCGTGGACACATCCGGGACCCAGCCTCGTCGCGACGATTTGCATCCTAAAGAACCTCACTACCTATTCAATTCAGAAGCTCAAGTCCTTCCTGCCAGATGCAAAACTAGTCCAACACGACTCACACATAACGTCATCTAGAGATGAGCCAATACGGGTACGGCTACGGGCCTCCCCACGGCTACCCGCCTCCTCTGCAGCCTCCTCCCCCTCCCCCTCCTCTTCACCATGTTCCTCCTCCGCAGGCTCCTCCTGCCTATCCCTATCAGCCGCCACCGCCGAACTACCAGTTTCCTCCGCCGTATCACCCTCAGGAGCAACCGCCACCGAATCAATACCACTACGATCACGGCATTGCTTCGCAGAGCGCGTACAACTACAACCACGGCTCGATACCCGGACTTGGACTTAATGGGCCAGGACCGAACGACGTACCACATTGGCAGCAAAATTGGGATAATATCCCACCTCCACCCCCGAGTCTGCCCCAGCCAGTGGCCTCTGGAGAAATCCGGACACCTGGCATCGGTATGATGGATCATTTCAGTCCTCAGCGGAATCATCCGCCACCGCCGCCGCGCCGAAATGGCGACGACATGATGGAAGAAGGCGAGATTAGCGAAGGGGAGCTACGAGACATCTATCCTCGTCCTATATCAGTGGATGATCGCTTCAGACCGAACCCGAACCACTATGACCGTCACTTCTCGGGTCGAGCGACCCCGTACGACCAGCGACCGCGTCATGACGGTCGGCTGCGTACTCATGCGATGCGCGAAGAACGAAGATCCACGGACGGGCATTGGGGGCCTTCAGGGCTGCCTAGAGAGCGGTCACGGTCATATTCGCCTTTCTTGTCACCGCGAGAGGTGAATTCGACGAGCCGGTCCAGCTCTGGACAGGCTGCAATTGGTGCGTTTCAGCCTTTTTCTTTTTTTCTCTAACCAACAATATTTTACAGCAAGTTTACTGACCTACATTGCAGATAGGGATAGAAACAACAGGCAGGACGTCCCTATGGAGCCAGAAAACGCGAACGAGCGCGAGAAATCAACACAGCCTACTGCCGACGCGACTCCTACAAGCGATGCCGCCTTTTTCTCGGAGCAGAAAAAGGCAGCGCAGGATGCAATTTTGCGGCTCTGGCCTCTCAACATTCGTTATCAGCACTACATTGACCAGGGTATCAGCAAGACTATTGTCGACGGGCTTTTCGAGGAGCTCGGCCTTGACACGGCTGCCGGCACACACGACCTAGAGAAGGCTGCCCAAGAGCCATCTGCGGAGGCCGAGGCCGAGGCTGAGGCTGAAGCTGTGGCCGATCGCGGAGTACCAACTGCTACCACTGGCGAGGCGACTGCCACCACGGCAACCGCTGAAGCCATGCCGAGCTCCGGCAACCCGCCTGGAGACAAGACAGAAGAGCGCAAGGACCGTATCGCAAGGCTTCTTGCAGCTAAAGGATCCAAGACAGCAGCCAAACCCGCACCACCAGCTGCTCCGGTGAAGGCAACCCCAACTAGGCAGGTCAAGAGCCAGGCCGAAAAGTCGAGACTCCTCCAACAACGCATCGAGGCGTTGAACAAGTCTCGGGAGCCGAGCTCCAAGCAGCCATCTGAGCAACAGGACTCCCCAGCTGTTCCTATTGCAGCTGATACCAACGCCTCGAGTGCAGAGAGTACTGCTGTTGCATCTACCGCTGTCTCGCCCTCTATCGAGCGACCCGACTTGGCCACTCCATTGGAGCCACAGCCCGACGCTCCAGAGACGGTCGATGCTCAGGCTGATGGACACATCCCGGGATTGCATCTATCAACTACGCCCCAACCTTCGCCTGGGATCAGCCAGCGCAAACGACCAGCTGCAGCTGACCTGAATGACTCTTCGACCGCAGCTGTTTCGAAGCGTCCATTCGGCCAGGCCCGAGAGTCGCGCCCATTCTTGATCGACGTCAGCGACGATGAGGACGATGCCGAGATGGAGATAGACTCTCCGGAGCTGAGGTCTTCAGTGATCCATCGTCCGATAACGCCTGCTTTCAAAGCAGCGTCCTTCCGTGAACATCCCCCGCTGTCGCATCTTCCCTCACGCCAGCTTTCAAGCCCAAGCGCCATGGGAACCCCTACAGGTCGTTCTAGCAGTGCTAACGGCATCTACGACTTGGAAAGCATGAATCGGAAGATTGACGATATGAAACGCAAGATTGCCGAAGCAGAGCTTAAAAAGAAGCAGAAGCAACCCAGCAATGGTTCTTCAGTGCCTCCATCGCAGGAACAATCCAAAGAGAACAGCGCCGAGCCTCCCTCGGGATTACGACCACCATTTCCTCTCGCGAGAACCCATAGCGATGATAACGCGTCATCAACTTCCTTGCCAAATGATACACTCCGTTTACCCAAGGTTCGGGGTTCCGGGAAGCAGACTGTCCCAGGCGAGCGATTCCGCATGGCTAGTGCACGCCTTTCGGTCGTTCAAACTCACAGGAAAGACAAGGAAGCTAGGCTTGAACAACTCAGGTTGGAGCTGGTCCAAGTCCAGAAAGAGATCGAGGACGATAAGGCAGAAGAGGACCAACTATTGCAAGACGTCGAGATGGGCGACGTCGAAGATGTCTCAAGTAACCATGCTGCTGGTGAAAATTCCAAGCAAAACAGTACGCCTGTCGAGCAAACGGAGCAGGCCTTAGGTGAGCTGAACCCCATTGTCAAGAACAAGTCCGTTATTGTGCCAAAGCTAACGATCTAAAGAACGCCCGGTTGAAGAATCGCAGTCTGCCCTTGAAGAGCCCCAACCCATCAACGAGCTCTCGGAAGCTCTTCCCACCGTGCCATCAGACTCGGAGAATGTCCAAGAAGACATGCAACCTGCCGCCGACATCGATAACACCCGCGATGACGAGATTGTGGTTGAGCATACTAATGAACCTGTGATTAGCAGTGGCGAAGACTCTACTCTTGCAACGATGACAGTGCATGCGGCTAACGAAGGCCTTACCACGGAAAATCCTGCATCAAGTGTGCCTCCTCAACCACCTGTTGATGTCGAACCCTTTCAGCCCGTTCAGCCCGCGCAGTCGGAGCTGCCTGACCATCCAGAAGATGATTCAAAGTCACATCACAGTGCTGACGAAGACGTCGTTATGGAAGAAGATAGCGACTCGGGCGAAGATCAGGCTGCGGATGACAACGACGATGCACATGATGCCGACGTTTCGGTTGACTACGAACCAGCTGAGGCCACAGCTGAACCAGCATCCAATAATTCCGCCGAGAACTCAAAGCTGCCCAGCCCAGTTCCCACTGTTGAGGGTGCCATCCTAGAGACTTCAGATGCCGATGTGCCAGGCGTTGTTTCATCAAGCACGCCAATCACAAATAAGATTTCCATGGCAGATGAAGGCTCGACTTCAGAGGCTGACAGAGAAGTAGAGATACACCGGTACGGGTGGATTCCAACATGTCTAACAAACTGAGCAGGCTAAGCCGGTGCCGAAGAAGTCGGAACTTTGCACACCATCTTCCACATCGGATTCGACTTTCGTGCCATACCAGACTCCCTTACAATACTTTCACGCGTATCGATTCCATCCCAATTTCCAGGACGTTGTCAGTGGAGGACTTCGATCCCTAACCTACAGCAACAAGATCGATACTCAAAAGGAGGTATGCCCTGACGAGCTAGTGAATGGCGTTTGCCCGAGAGGGGGCGCGTGTGAGTTTCAGCATTTCGAGAGCATCCGAGTCCCGGGTACGTGAACTCTTCCGAGGACGGCAAGGCCGCATAGGATATACACGGCAGAGATGGCCGTGGGGGCTATTGCTGACCAACTCTTGCACAGACGATCAAATCCTTCTCCAGCTAGGGGCTTACGGTAACTTCGAAGAGGAGCAGAAGCAGAAGTACATTGCAGGCCTCCGAGAGCTGCTTACGGACTTCCGCAACCGCAAGGTCCGCGATTTCCAGACCATCAGCCAGGGCATCCTCGACTATCGAGCCCAGTTCCATGACGGCGACAAGAGCAAGATTCTCCCGCTAGGCAGTGTCAATATCTGATCCTTGCCACCCTCTCCATTCATCCCCACGTCCCTATCGTAATCCCCATTCTGGCCATATCGTCGCGTTCCCTTTGATCGTCCTTGATCATTGCACTTCCGATCCTGGATGAAAGGTGGGTACAGCACAAGATTGATCAAGAAGAGAAACAAGATGAGAAAAAATGAGAAGAAAAAAAGAAAAGGAGAAGAACATGACGGTGAAGAGTTGCCCGTTCAAGGCGAGCGTCTTTCGTTTGCCCTTCAAAAACTTCCGTCCAACTATGGACTTCCTATTAGATCATCGATACCCCATCCCCTGTTTTCCCATGGCGATTTCGGTTGCATTTGCACTTAGCTATTGCTTCATGGCGAGGAGTTGGTTTTGTTTCATTTCATTTGTTTTGGAAGGAGGACATTTGGGTCAAGGCGGCGGCAGGTCTACGGCTTCCGCGCATGTGATGAGGAATTATCTGCATATTGCCGGCGCGCACACCTGACTGAAGCCAGAGCTATTTCATGGGTCTACTTCAGTCGCGGCTGGGCAACGAGAGGTAGATACTTTTTGTTATCGTCAGTTGGTGCTGAAAAATAATGAACCGAGCTTTACATGAATCAAACATTTCACACGGGACATGAGAATGCATGGAATAAATTTCGTGATTTCTGTATCCAAAATTTGGTATGTCGAAATCATTGTCAAAATTATCCGCATTGGTGTGGTAAACATTCAGTCCTCGCATCTTAATGTGCTGTTTTACGACTCTGTGGCTAGTGCTAACCTGGAGCCGATTGACTAAACCCATGTGTAGTTCATCCTCATCACTTTTTTTCCTTCACCTCGTCTTGTAAACCTGTTTTCTTTTATAAAAAAAAACAAGCTCATATTTATGCTTGAACGTTCGTGTTGAGCAAATGCGATTTTGTATTCAAAGAGATGGATATCCTAAAGAGCTAGATTATTTCCCATAATAAAACAAAAGTGGTGTCTCCCAGTGTGCGTTCCCTTTATAGCTCTATCTCGTTCTAAATCACTTGTCCTATAAAACCCACCGCATATTTTAACCATCTATCTTCGTCTAAACAGCAACACCCTCAGAGGTAGGGGGCTTGCTCTCGCTATCGCTCGAGTTCATGCTCTTCTCGCCTCTGTAGCGACGGCTACGGAAGCACCAGAGACCCTTGAGCGCGCCGTCTTCCATCTGCAGCAGAGGCTTCATGCAGAAGCCGGGGTGGAAGATGCACAGGCCCCAAACGGCGATGACAATCAGCACGCCCTCAAAGCCGATGAACATGCCCTGATCGCCCATGACATGGCCAGTCCAGCCCTCGGAGAGCTCAGCAACTCGAAAGGCGCTTCGCCAGAGGATGCAGAAGGCAGCGAGAGCCAGAGCGCCCAGGAAGAACTTGAAACGGCGCGAGTCGCGGACGTGCTTGACGGCTGGGTTCTGGTCGAAGGCGGCCTCGCCCAGGGCGCGGTGGCGGCGAACAGTGCGCAGGGCGAAGTCGGCCGAGGCGAGGATGAAGATGAAGATGGTGGCGACCTGCGTGGAGAGACCGGCGACCATGATGTTAGAGCCCAGCGCGGTGGACTTGTTCTGGTTGGAGGCGACGGAGGCGATACCACCGCCAAGGGCCTGGAGGACGAGCGAGATGACATCGCAGGGGATGAACTGGGTTGTGTCAGCAGTCTATTACTGATTCTAGAAACGGGATGTACTCACGATACGAGTGTAGTATTCAGGGGGCAGCCGCGAGTTCTCAGGACCAAAGGCTGACACGATCCTCCGCAGACACAGATACACTCCCGCAGCCAGGAAGGCCGGGCCAATGGTCAGGCAGCAGATCTGCATGAGGAAGCCGTTCTCGCTCCACGGGTTGTTCCAGTTCATGATGCGGCCGATGTAGCCGAGGATCTCGCAGGTGAGGCCCAGAATGAAGGCGACGTTGAACGCGGTGCCGACGCGGGTGATGGCCCAGGTCGCGAGGATGGAGATCATGGACAGCGAGAATAGCGCCAGGAACACGGCGTTGGGCGCCAGATCGACCTTGTACTGGTAGTAGGAGTCGACATTGTCGCAGAGCGGCGATTTCGGGTGGTGAAAACACCACTCCGAGGCGTCGCCGTCCTGTACCCAGGTCTGGTTCGAGAAGTCGGGGGTGGACATGGTGAGAATTCGAATCCTGAAGTTTCCGGAGTATCCGAGTGTTGTTGTGAGCAGCAGCAGCAGAAATTTATAAGAATCTGTCTGTCTGCCTCAAATATCGTCAAAAGAGTGGATGGTGTTGAGGTGCAGAGGACGAAAAGCCACCAACACCAGACTCAACAAAGGCACCTATCGAAGAGAAGAAAAGAGTCGAAGTCTGCCTGACTCGACACCGAAACCCATTCATTAAAGGGCGAGGGAACGAATAAAGAGGATTCCTGGGCTACGTCAGCAACCCGGGCGTAAGGCTGAGCGCGGGAAGGGAGGATCTGATTCGGCCTTTTCGGTTCTGCCCCCGGGGCCGGACTCGGAGTTGGGAGTCTGCCCGGTTGACTCCGGCCGGCTGTGCTTGCGTTAGCGTGCGGCAGCTAAAACGCGGGCTGGTTTGAGGTTGTGGTGCTGTCATATTTTTTTTGTATTTTGCTGGTGGCTTTTGCAGCGTTGCAGATCTGGGAAATCTGAAATCTGCCTGAGGTTGAGGCTCAGGCCAGCTTCCCCTTGAAAAGCCCTTGCCTCATGCAGGTCCTCGTGGCAGGCACGTTGCGACTCTCATTGCCTCTTTCCCTTTTGATTCAGGTAGGTATGGAGATACTTTCACCACGGCAACTCTCTTTCAACTTCGCTCAACGCTTCTCTCAATCATCACCATTTTGAATCCCGAATCCCTATCGTGAACGAGCCGCGAAGACGACCTAAACGAGCAAAAACAAAAATACGACCAAAGAGTGGAAACGTCCCACCCGCCAACCGGACCAACTTCTCTCCATCTGATGGCAGCAACGGCGCGCGCTGACACGCTAGACCTTCAGGCATCATCCATCCAATCTTCAGCTGCTGGCCAGTCAGATCCATTGGCGAGCGGCCGTGGCTGACGCTGCCGCCCGGTCTGGCCTGGCCTCACCACGTAAGCCGCATTCCTTAGGGTCTTGGCTCGCTGACTCGCGGCCTCGATCTGCAGCGGGAATCAGTCGTGGCTTATTGTCGCTGTTGCAGAACGCGAGGAAATACTCAATCCCCGATTATTCAGGTTATCCCCGGCTCCGAGTTTACGGAGGATAGAATGCTCCGTACGCTGGTGCATTTGAGGCTCCGGTCGGTTGGTCTGCCGGAATCCGGGTGATCTGCGCTGTAACCTCCGTGCCGGAGAATGCTACCTTCTAGGGAAAGGGGATTGTCGCTGCTGGCACCAGTATGGGTGATCATCTAGCCATTATTGATCTGGACCGTCTACCAAGCCGCTAGCGACAACGTCGTGACATACAGAGTAGAGCCTGCTCTGTATGTAGGTTGGCAAGTTAGATATGGATAGTTTATCCAGATGTTCTGTGTGATACTTTTCGAATACGCACATCGCATTTCGTAACACGCATATTAGCTAAGCCTAACTAGGTAGGATTCTGGCCTGAACTCCGCTAACTCCTCATCCATCAAGGGCCTCGTTCGCATTATCTCAAGCATCGCAAAATACACACTTTCAGCTCAGGGGTTTAATATATACCAGTAACCCTAGCCCTAACCATGGCCTAAACCCTATAACTAAATAAACCTAACCTTTATCCCCTAAACACTAATCCTATCCCCTAACCTTTCGTCAGAGTGAGTCTGAGTCTCTGGGTGAATGTGTCTGAATTGGGTCTAGCTGATACGCTATGCGTGCTACGAAATGGGATGTGCGTGTTGCGGTACTCGTACTTCGCATTGAGCACTTCTTTTAAATCAGGTTCTATGACCAGGATTGGTGATTTCTGTCTGACCTTTTCCTCTTAGTGTGGAGTCTATGACCTGTACGGAGTATAGGTGCTCGCCTTGGTCCCGCGTACTAGTAGTCATCCGTTTTGTATTATTGCTAGTGATACTTGCAGACAACCCTGATTCTTATGTTTCAGAGCGCGATCTTTTCTCGTGCGTCTGCATGCTCGGCTGAGGTGCATAACGACGATAGCATTTTATTGGCCAGCAAAATGCACATTTGCTTCCCCGCTCGAGGCTGAAGGAGCAGCTTGTTTGCAATTGTGAAGAAAGCCTTGCTGCCTGACCTTTTTTATTTTTCGGCCCAACCTGACTGTCTTCTTGGATCTTGTCGATTCCCACGGAGATGTCTTGATTCTGAGCTTCGTCTCTCTGTGGAGTTCATGCTGCCGCTGAATGACTGAACGAATCCCACCCAACGGTCCAAAGCGCAATCACGCCGAAGCGAGACCAGCCATTATTTCCAACTCCTCCCAGGCTTGTTAAGAGATGGCCTTGAACACGCCGATTCGCAAGAAGGGGAAGCGACCTTGGTTCTTCGGCCTTGGACCCAAGATTTACCAGACCTATCTGCCAGCGGTACAATCTACGCCTGGCTTCCTACCCGCATACATCTACTAATTTGCACATGTATAGAGCTCGCAGCCTTCTGTCACGAGCCATCGAACGGATGACGATCCAGTGCAATATCACGGAAGCGAATTCATGCCATCGAACAGCAGCGACGTGAGCCGACCAGATGCCGACACGGAACATGTCCCGTCGGCAAGCACGCAAAGGTTCGAGTTGTGGGATATGGCCCTGGAGCAATTAAAAGTCTCCAAGATAGACGCAAAGATCGTCGCCACCATAACACGCCAGCCAATCTCCACAAGGATCATCTTGCGCGTTGGTTAAGGCCATCTGCAGCAGGAAATCGCGAATCACTCGAGTGACAGAGAACGACAAGCATGGAAGGTCAATATTGGAAACAAAGAGTATTCTATCCGCGGCCTTCTAGAAAAGGCTGTCGACGGATTGACTAAATTCGTTGCTGTCGGTGACATTGCGGTTAACGTCGATGCTGTCCATGCCGGCTTACCCTGGGCGTTCCTCCGAGCAGTTTTGATTGTCAGTAACCTAGACTCTAAATCCCTTATGATATGCTAATACGTGTAGTCTCTCACCGCCTACTATGATCTCAAGAGCCAGTTCCTCTTCAGCATTACGAAGACGACTTTGCTGCTTTTGCAATGCGATTTATACACGCGATTATATATCGCCTCAGAACCCAACCTTCAACCTCCTGATACAGTTTCAGCCCCGCTTACGTCCTCGATTCTCCAATCTTACGCGAGCTGCTTAGTGCTTCTGGGCTTCACGATCCCAAACCAAAACTCCGGCAAGATTTCAAAGTCGATTGCATTTCTCAGGTTGGCCCGTCTGGAGAAGTATACCAAACAGCTCACTGAGAGCGAGGAACAGCTCACAAAGGCCGCCGAGAATTGCGAGATAAGCTGCAATTACTTCCACTGCGCGACAAGCTCTAAATTACTTCAGATTGCGGAAGGATCGAGACAAGGCATTGCGGATCTAAGGTATACCAAGACATGTATCTTCCCAACCCGAAATCTTCTAATATAATCTACAGTGACAACTTACTACAAATGCACCAGGACCGGCTCCTGGATAAGTTACCCGTAGCCGAAGGTGCTGGATACGACTCTCATACCAACGAGCACGATGCCCTCTGCCTTCCCGGAACTCGCGTCGAGCTTCTTACCGAGATCTTCCAGTGGATCGACAGTCCGTACTTCAAATATCTTTACTGGCTGCAGGAGATGGCAGGAACCGGGAAATCAACCATCGCTCGCTCCTTGGCTCATAATCTGCACCGAAAAGGACTGCTTGGCGGAAGGTTTTCCTTCAAACGGGGCGAAGGGGACCGTAGTTAGGCAGCACGTTTCTTTACGACCATTGCCGTGCAGCTTGCACAGATGCACCCAGGCTTGATCCAGTACATTCAAGCTGCGATCAAGTCCGACCGCTTTATCACCGAAAAGGCCATGAACGAGCAATTCGAGCGGCTACTACTGCAGCCAGTTGTAATGATGAACAAGAAGTTTCAAAATCCCCAGATAATAGTGGTCGTGGTTGACGCCTTAGATGAATGCGACAACGAGCACGACGTTCAGGCTTTGGTCCACCTCCTGGCAAGGTGTCCTCCATCAGCTGGCCTGAAGTTCTTCGTCACGAGCAGGCCTGAGCCACCAATTCGTCTAGGGTTTCGACGAGTCCACGGACAATACGAAAACCTCATTCTTCATGACATCAAGGAGCGTATCATAGAAGCAGATATAACATGTTTCTTGTCATCTAGATTGACCCAAATCCGAGAGAACTTCAATAGTACGAGAGAAGAAGATGAAAAGCTGTCACAAGGTTGGCCTGACTCTGCACCTGAATAGTCGAAGCGGCTCGACGAGCCTGACGTATGATCTCCTTCTTGCCTTGAGGTGGTATGAACTTTGATCCTGGGGCGGCAGGAAGAGATGGCTGCTTGATACTATTGAAGAAGAAGGAGATCGGCAGCTCTGTCATTGCTATAGTGATATTGCGAATATCTTCATGCATGGCCAAGACGGGACCCAAGGGGGGTTGTTGACGTCCACTGTACCATTACCACAGGCTCGTAACTATTGTGCTGCACGTTGTGCAGCTACGCGCCAGGCGTCATCCGGTTCGTCAGTTATGGCCATCAGCGAACAGTGATTCAACACTTACAAGGAATATCAGGCCCAGCTATAATAGTGACGGTTTGAACGACTTTGGTCACACCAAGCATTCCCGCGACAACTCCGAGACTCATCGCAACTCCCACTCCAATATTCTCGAGTCGCTTGATTTGCGGTTCCAGAAGATCTTCCAGGGCATCAGGGGCGAGACAAAGGTCGCAAAGAGCTGCTTACCCTGATGTAAATAATTAGTAACTAGCGTACTAAATTCATAACAAGAAAACCTACCATTGGTTGCTATGGCCATAATGACCGAATCTTCTACACACCAACAGCCTCTGGGGAAAACAGCTTCATAGGCATCGCCATCGCGGTCATACGCAGCCTTCCCAGTGGTGACTGCACTAGTTGCTAGTATGCCGTTGGTGGTGAATTTCAGGAACCAAATGAACCATTTCTGTCACCCGTGGGAGAATCGAAGGAGAGTCACTGCAAATGAAGTCTTCGATAGAGCTAATCCCAGTTTGTTGGTGACACCGGCCGTCGTGGACAATGAACCTAGTCTGAGCAGGGGCCACTTTCAGTCCACCTATAATTGCTATCTAGTGGGATAGTAAAAGGGAGACCATTTCAATAACAACAGGCCCCATGATCAATACTATTTACTCTAGAGTTCTTTTATATTCTCCTTTATGTTCTGTATTTGTGAGGTGTGCCCCTCAAGGTCCCTTGCTGAGCTTGCTCTCGGTCGCAGTGGAAGCCTGGTATAACTTATTTGCTTTCTCGGCATATTTAGTTCCTGTAAGATGCAGATGTAGTTAGTTCCAAGGGATTCTTTGCATGCTCGCTTGCATGGTCAGGTCCACGATCTGGCAAAGTCGGTAAAGATAATGTAACCACTACAAACAGACAATATACAAGATCCCGACTCTCGCTTATCCCTGAACCCAAACAAACTTGGTGACATCCTCATATGTCACGTTCTCAAAGGTCCGGATTCGAACCCATGCTTTGAACTCGGGAGTGACAGGTGGTTCAGGCCCATCCTTTCCGCACAGCTTATCAATATCGATGAGAAAAAGACTTTCGTATAGCTTATTGATGTGTGCTGTCCACTTGCCCTGTAAGTCGTTAGCCGGGTCGCTTCCGTCAATCTTCTGCGTTTCTATACTGACCTCTTGACTGGCTAAAGTATCGAAATCGCTCGCAAACTTCTCCGCTTCGTCCCAAGTCCGAAGTCGCGCGTGACCATTCCGCAAGTATTGATCAAACCCATACCCCCTATGGCCGGCTTGCCAAATCCTGACTCCCTCTGGTCCGACACCTATAGTAAAGAAATGCGAGAAGGGGGTGTAATATCCGATGTCTTCAGGCTCATCTACATCGAGGCTAAAAACATCATGCAGTGTGACCACCATAACCGTGGATTGGCCACCCTGGGCAGTAGATTTAGCTCGCTGGTAGGCCTCTTGCAGCGACATACTAGACGTGGTCCGCGTTGACTCAATAGCTGGAGTTCCGCCAAATGTACGTCCTTGGTCCTTGAGCACGTCATGTATAGTTCGCACATTGTTAGGACAGGCGAAAAGAAGAACGAGAGTGCAAGCCATTGTAGGCGTGCTCCAAAATGATGTCGCATTGAGGTTCGAACTAAAGATCCGGGACAAGAGCCCCAAGTCAGAAGTTACGGGAACCTCGATTCGGGAGTCTTTCAGCTCATAGCTGGATCTAGTAATGGCTGCTTGGAGATTCTGGAAGGCTGCAAAAGCGGCATCGAGCCCGCAGTGGAAGAATTCTTCGACCTTCTGGCTCAACGCCTGTATTGGTGCCTTTTGCTCTGGCAATGCGTTGATGATTGGGACGAGATCTCCATGCTTGATTTCGTCGAGACTTGTGTCTCCAGAGCTGTCCATAGTGGCTTGCTGAGAGTAGTGTACTGAAGGGAGGAGATGGGAAAGAATAAGGCTGGTAGAGCAGGATTGTTGCACAAGTTGGAAGCAGAGGCAGATGCTACCTGTATATATAAGTTTGTTAGTTCAGTAGGCTTAGTTATATCTTGAGCAATTATTACGTGTAAAGCCAATGAGAGCCCGCAAAAAATGATGCCCACGTAAAGCTGAGGTCCGCTAAGCAAAGTGTGATGCCCACGTAGTAATTGCCCCACTTGAGTTGTGAGATATACCAGATTATTGGCTCAGATACGGCATGAACAGGAGAGGCGACTATGTGCGTAGACAGGATACAGATGGTCATTCTCAGCAACGCAGCTATCGGACTGGTGTTTATTTACTGAAAAAGTTATTGAGTTATCTCGGACTCTCTTTCTTTATAAATTTCTATAATTATAGCACCTATTTCCCTAAATTTTATTATCTAATTTTATTTAACTAGTTAGTCTTATATTATTTTAATAATTAGCTAATTATTAAATAAAATATTTAAAATTTTATAGTTATTTATTTTTAATATATTAATAAAAATAAATTAGCCTTTTTTATTTTTTATTATATTAATTCTTAGAGTATTATTATAACTACTTAATATAAATATAAGTATTTATTATTTATTATATTATTACTATTTAAACTAATTCTTAAATAGGCGGATGGCATAAGCTTGGATGAGGCGCGGTCTACAATAGAGGAGCTACTAGATGTGGAGGGGGTAGTGAAGCGTAATACTATCGCTATTGAAGTGAAGGGAAAGGGGCCGATTCGGGGAGGGTCTGAAGTCGCTATGAAAGCATGCCTCGAATGGCTGATTGACTGTAAGTGGGAGTTGACCGTCCTCGGCCGGGGCATTCAGGCCAAATGTGAAGCGTGCTGCGATGAAACCTCTCTCGGGATGAGCTGCTCGAAGTTCTGGCGGTGGTCTAGGTTCATCGTCCTGGTTAATTTCGGGCGGCTCTTGCGGCTCGTCATCTCCGATTGGCACTTGCTGCAGCGATGGTGTATTGTCGCGGTCATTCCGGTTCCTTGCCTGGTCGTTCGCCGAACGAAGCGGCCCTCCTCGCTCATTCAACTCTCGTATTCGTGCGCTTCGTCGGTAACAGGGTGTGGGAGGGAGCGACATTCTGCGCCGAGTCCGAGTCCGAGTCCGCGTCCGATTTAGATGTCGCGCGATCTCGCCGGCGATGAGGTATCCCAGCACGAGTCCAATGAGCAGAGATCTAACCCTGGATGTTGCTCTGCGACGAAGGCTTGCAATTTAGCGCCGACAGACTCCAGCCAGGCAGGACAGACATGGAAGAACAGCGTCCTCCGGCGCGCGAAACTGGGGAATAAATGGACAACCAACATGATGATGGCCTGTGTGGCAGGACACTATCTCCAATGGGTGGCTTAATTGTCTCGAGAGACTTTGGCTTGAAGCTAATGCCTTATATGAGGGGCAGTGGCGTCAATCCCGGGATGAACAGTGGTCGCGGAGCAGATAACAAAGGGCATGTACTTGTAGGGGGGAGGAGGAGAATTCCCGTCTATGCTTGGCCACTTGCAGTTAGACTCCATGGCCGATGTCTGTGCATTCCATCTCAATGGCTGGCTGATTCCGGATCGCCCTCGTCGCCATTGGCGCTGTCTAAAGTACATGCTTTATTGGATGGTATGTACAGTTGTTTTCCTTCTTCAGCCCCCATCCTCCAAGGAGCATCCCAAAGTCCCATCTTCTAGATCTCAAACTAATGTTCATTCTGCGCCGTCAGTCGGTCGCAGACTGACTTCCAGTGCTGTTGCTTCGTCAAGGCAGCAGCAGTTTGAATATACTGATACTTTCTCTGGCTCAATCTGGAATCAAAAGGAATCGCAAGTTGTGGCCGAGAGTCGGTCGTCGCGAAAATTGGGCCCATTAATACAATCCCTCCTTGCACGCCCCTTGCTATGCCTGGCGGCAAGCAGGCAAGCGAAATCTACAGGTGCACAGCCAGCAGACATCTCTCCTTTATTCTCTCTTCCTATCCCTCTCCTGCTTAACTTCTATTCCTTATCCCTTCTCTTCCTTTTATCGCCTTTCAACTGATATATACTCCTCCAAGCGAGAGCAACCATTCTAGACTAATTACAGTCGCTAAGATAGTTTAATGGGAGGCCGCATTCAAATCCTTTGATATAGAGTTCACATAATTGCTTACCCACTTTGAGATTTACCAGGAGCCAATAAGTCTTACCACTAGTCTGTCTTTCAGCAGATTCTATCAGAGATTAATACAGTCCTATGAATTCCTTAACTGCGTTGACTCTATGAGCGAGCCTTGAACGACCAAGGACCTCTTATGCAGCTGGCCGACTCGCCTATAGTCACTAATTTCTGGCGTTGTAATTGTGTACTATTGCCCCGTAGGATTGGCCATGCTTCAGGTCCTGTTGCCTGTTGTCCCGGATGTAACCCCCCTCGAGAAACAGGGACCAGTCCTCATCTCGCGCAAACCAACTATGAATAACTCGTAGTATTGCTTCCCGCCGCCATACCTCCTCCTCCATCACGGAACGGATTCGTCTCATCTGCACATGTGATTGCAGGAGTAGATCTACCTAGTCAATAAATAAATAAAACTGTATACTTCATTTGCCTTTTTAATCTCTGGTCTAATGTCGTTGAACGAAGCTCGTCGAAGGATTCCTGTAGGCGTGTCTAGCTCCAGAGAGGCCACCAACGCTTTCGGGCATAGCCGACGATGACCTGGGCGAAAATCTCTTGGCTCCATCCACGATGTGAATCGAAGCTGTTACGTTAATGTTTTGCAATTTGTATCCACATGATTCTTAAGTCACCTCGGCCTTTTTTCTCATCGCCAACTATTCTCGATGTCTTGAATATAACTGTATGCTATCTCGAGCTATTCATGGTGGCCCATAGACCATCGATCCATGCTTCGAGGCAATGCTCAATTCCATGTTTGTCTTCGATCTATCAATCATCTCAACACACTTATGCGTGAAGCAAGAAATCCCGGGGTGGAAACATCCAATACTCCAAGTCCACCTGAGTTGTCAAACAAAGAAATCCCGATGCCCATTTCCTTTTCACCCGACATGCTGAAACGGAACGATCCAAATACGCCAAGAACCATGGTGCTCAGTTTCAAAGCCATCGAGTCTTCCCTTCGCAAACCAGTATCGCTCGAATACCTCTATAGACGCCTGACAGGTTCTAAAAGCATTATACAAATGGCAAACCTTCGTCGAGAGACGTCCAAATCCAGCTTTCCAGTTCTGTGAGTTGCTCTTTGGTGTACAGTTTGAACGGTTTCGGCTTCTGCAATCCATAGCAATGACGCTTTATCTTTTCTTGCTTCGAGTCCTTATTGTCATTTTCTTCGAATTTCGATAAGCACTCTCGGAGATCAGACTTCTCGTGTTCAGTCACTCTTAAGCTTTCCAGGAGTTCGGGCCTCGGAGTGACGTATCGAGCTGCATGTTCCCTGATCGCACGTTTTCTAGACTGAGAAGACGCTTCATGCAACGAGGCTGGTGAGGCAGGGTTGCTATTGTCCGTTTCTGAATCTCCTTAATCCGTCTCGAAATCGAAGACTTCCTCTACTTCTGTAGCGGAGGATCACTTGGGTCAAATGCTGATACGTTCTTCCATGACTCGGTATGCACAACTCTGATGGTTCTCCTGAGAACATTGCCTCCCGGATTCACTTTTGCAGATGACAAGAAGTGCTAGGGAAAATTATAGGGGCTTTTGATGCCAGGCCGCACTCGTTCTCCTTGTTGCCTGCTCTGGATCATATAAGTCTTTCCCGGAGCTGGGCTTCGGCGAGGAAATATCGGAGGGATCGGCCGTGGAGACTGGGCCGAATGCCGGAATTGCGCTGTATCGGGCCGACGTTTGCTGAAAGGGGGAGAAGCCTGCCGGGTAAAAACGGTCACCGTTGACTTCTTCTCCAACACAGAAGCAACCTCCAAGCAGAAAGTCTTGCAAGTCTGGGTCATATCTTGCACGAATATGTCATTTTCAGCTTCGGTCACTCCAAAAGACCTTCACTACTCTCTGTCACGTCTCCTTCAGTAGTTTTCGACACCGGCAATGAAATTTTGGCTGGACTGACTTGTGCTGAAATCCGGTAGCGGGCCTCGGTTTTCCATTTTGAACATAGAGCTTCTCGTACGTTTTTCGCCTGAAGTCACTCGATCAATAGAATTCATACGCCGAAGATAAACGAGAAATCAGATAGTTGCTAGGTTTCCTCTGCAAAAACTAAGATGCTTTTTCTCTCTTCTTGCTGATAATTTTTGTCAAAATCTACATACAGCCTAGAGTAAACCATTAATTGGGCGAAACAGAGACAAATATACTGGTACACTTCATTTTCCGTTTTTCCCCCTCCAAACCCCAGAAGAATATTCAAAGAAATCCTAGTATTTTATCCAATTTTGCGGCTTGAAAGGAGTAAGCTGGCTATACCAGGAGGCATACCAGAGCCCCTAAGATTTTTTTTTAAAGTCATGATCTCTAGCCCAGCAGACTTAGACGATCCTACCCGGTACTAATGTATCAAGATTAGTCATCATGTTTTCCCGTTCGCTATCATATCGAACCCCTCAATCTAGGACACGGCCATTCAGCTTGATAGCGTATTTCTTGCACAGACAATCCCCAAGAACAAGGCCGACCAGAATGGAACAGGTTACGAGAAACAGACGCAAAAGCACATTGAAGGCATGCCATCGATGCCACCGCCGCAAACAGCGATGCGTGGGCTACCCGTCTTGTACAAACTGTCAAGCAGCCAATCTGAGCTGCCAAAGAACTTCCATCTCGAAAGCTCAGCGGTATGCAACGCTGTCGAAGCACGAGTTGATTGGGAAAATTATCGCTCTTGAACAGACGTTGCCAGCGAACCAGGAGCCTCCTTTGAGTGCTGAGTCCGAACCTGGAGCCTCTGTCCCGTCCGATCGCTACCAAACCCCAGGTGTTTCTCACGGCTCTCCTGATGACATGGATCTACCACATTTCGAGCAGCAACTTTCGGCAGAGAATCAACGAGACAAATCTCCGTCAGAGATTTCAATATTGCATGCTGGATTTCAATCTGCTCGATCGCAGAGTCGGAACAGAGCAGCCCGACAAACTGGTAGTCTTTCAACGTTCTCACAAGCCCAAGGGCAAAGAGCACCGCCTCCAAGCGAAGAGGATGGCTTGCAGTTTCTCATGGCGTACTTGGAGGGCATGCACCGCAGATCACCTTTCCTCAACTTCAGCGAAATACTCGATTATCACCGGAGAAGACACGAAGAGCTTGACTCTGATACCTCTTCCAAATATCGGGCGTTCAAGCTGTATATGGTCTACGCCATTGGAGCTGCCAGCCTGCATCTGACTCGGACCTGCAACTCTGTCATGCCTGACAGTTACCTAGCCACAGCGTTGCACTTCAAACCGTCGACGGAAGAAGGCGACCTCATCCAAGAGCTCGAAGCGATAATGCTTGTGATCTTCTACAAACTGCGATCATCACTAGACCCTCGCGTTTGGTATCTGATCGGCCATGCCATGCGAAGTGCCATTGATGCAGGAATGCATCGTGCCAGTTACTATCATAACCTTGATAGCGAAACGGCTCACTCGAGACGATGCCTGTTCTGGTGCATTTATGTCCTGGAACGACATATAGGGTGGGCTTTGAAGCGACCACTGAGCATCACGGACCGAAACATCGATGTTGAAGTGCCTCCGGAACTCATTACGCGCAATTTTCTTGGATATCACTCTGATGGTAATCCGCTTTGTCTCCATTCCCCTGTTACCACGTCGGGGCTCAGTGCTGCTACGGCAGGTCTACAGTTGACACGAATTGTCTCCCCATTATTCTTTGAAGTTCATCGTGTCGATGTGCCTCTATCTGAACTAAAGTGCAGTCTTCCATCGCTGCTGCAACAACTGGAGGCTTTCGAAAGCGTTATTCCGAAAGTGGCAGAACATGATCGAGACTGGGTCCTTATGCATTACCACGACGCAACACGAAAGCTGATAGAGACATTTCTGGAGGTGCTTGAGCCTGATGATCCTTTTCTTGGGAAGTGCATTCGGGCATCCGGACGAATGTGCCAGTTATTCAAGAGGATGCGTATGAAAGCACTTTCTGCGTACTCATTTCTATTGATCAACTCATTCTTCATTGCCGGATTAACGATCTGGTAAGATAATATCTGGTGTGAGGCTTGAGATGTACCTAAGATACTTACAAAAGGTCAGCTATATTTTGTTTAAGTCTCCAATGCTTTGGAGTCCCAGCACTGCTAACGATCTTCGAGCTTGCTCTTCTACCTTGGTCGCGATGGCTGAGAGGAACAACACACTGCGAAAGTACCGTGACGTCCTGGATAATATAATCGACGGTATCATGGAACACATTGAACAAGCTTCGAGCCCCTGTCAAAGATGTCCGTGTTCGAATTGCAGTCCTGAAGTCAACAATGACAGCCCGGAAGAGACACCGTCAAGTTTCAACAGACTAAAGAACACATTCAGCCAGCTCAACTTCGAGTTTCCACCACAGTCTTACCCCGAGTACTCGGTCTGGCCGCCCGCCCGCCAGAATGCCTACAGTTTGATGCGGGATTCGGCGCCTCCAGTGGATGATGGAAATGGGAGTTCTCTTTCAGAGCCGGAACATCCGCTTAATCCAGTTGCTAGTGTGATGGCCGTTTTCCAGGACATGGAAAATATTGAGAGTACAGCTGATTCGTATGACTGGGGGCTGGCTGGCCTTTCTACAGGGTTGTTTGAATCATCAGCCAATGCGTCATCAATGGAGGACCCAGTATATGGGTTTCTAGGAAATAGACCAGGGAGGAATGACTCTCTCTGGTCCTTGTGAATCCATTCATTAATGTGATGGTATTTCCTGTTTAATTATGTTTTACGTGGAGGAGAAACACACTTATAATAGGTTTTACTGCATCTTTCAAACACTCGGTGAAGGTCACGCACGGGGTAAGACAAACGACGACCAAGAGATTCATTAGCTGTTATATCAAGTATGTAATCACAAAAGTCGATATTCATAATAATTTGTTTCTGGTGATGCCTCTCAGGTCACTTTATTGCAGTATTCAACCGGGACTCGGGCATATAGGCGTACGTTTGGGGGTGGTTGGCTAATTTCGTTAGTATCATATTGCTCAGTACATGGGCTCAAGGGTATACTTGCAAGATCAGATGCAAAGCCGAAGACTTGTGAAAGGCAATACATTCTAATGAGCCCGCCGCAGCTTTGCGAGTGGCCGACCAAGCGATAATCGGGAATCGGGAATCGGACGTTGCATGCCAAGGTCCTATCGCCGACGGCGTCTGTCTTTAGCCCGACGGAGGATCGCGGATGGGGATTGATACTCGTCCCGATGGGTCTCAAACCATACGGGGAGGAATTTCGTTTTGTAGTGAATTTTCGGTTAGTCGAGAGACTGCTTTAATTTTCACTGTCTTTTTTTCTTTTATTTCTATTCAAGAGTTAAAGTGTTGAAAAGAAGCAGGGATCGGACGAAGACCATACAATTTTCACGACCGTTACAGTCTGGATACCTTGCTTCCAAGTCCGCTATGTTACGGAACATTCTGTTGTCGCTATTAGCCCTCGCAAGCCTAGTGGCTTGCAAGAAGCCCAACATCGTTTTCATCCTTACAGATGACCAGGATCTTCATATGGAGGCCTCTGAACATATGCCCTATTTACAGGTTTGTTTGGCGGTGTGAATTGTAAATTCTCTACACGAACTGACGTTTCTAATGTAGGACCTGATCATCAAACAAGGTGCCACCTACTCAAAGCACTTCTGCACTGTAGCTCTGTGTTGTCCTTCCCGAGCAACGTTATGGACAGGCAGGGCAGCACACAACCATAATGTCACCAATGTTGCTCCTCCTTATGGAGGTTACCCCAAGGTCGTTGAGCAAGGCATCAATGACGACAACCTTTTTCTTTGGATGCAAGCCGCCGGCTACAACACCTATTATACGGGCAAGCTGTGGAATTTCCACTCTGTAGACAACTTTCAAGCTCCTTATGCGAGGGGTTTCAACGGTTCCGACTTCCTCCTTGACCCGTATACGTATCAGTACTGGAACGCCAAGATGACGCACAATGGAGGCGACCCTATTAGTTATGCCGGGAGATATTCGACCGACCTGGTCGCAGAGAAAGCGAGTAACTGGCTAAACAATGCTCTGGAACATCCAGATGACCCCTTTTTCCTAACCGTTGCACCCATTGCACCACATTCGAACTGGGTGTTAGAGCCCGAGAAGGATCTTTCATACTTGCTGGAGCCCTTCTCCGCGCCTCGACATCAGAACCTGTTTAAAGATTACAAGATTCCACGTAATAAGGCATACAATAGCCCGATACAGGGTGGAGTGAGCTGGATGAAAGATCTACCACCATTGAATGACACTGTTCTGGAGTATAACGACCATTATCAGCGACAACGACTCAGAGCCCTCCAGGCCGTGGATGAGATGTTGGAGCAAATTGTGAATCAGCTTGAAGAGGCAGGTGTTTTGGATGATACATACATCTTCTACACCACAGACAACGGTTATCATATCAGTCAACATCGAATGGGCCCCGGTAAAGAATGTGGCTACGGTGAGTCTGAAGTCCTCTTTCCAAGTTGCGCCCAATCAGCGATTCTTGCTCACACGGCCACTCCAGATACCGATATTCATATTCCGTTTTATGTCAGAGGTCCCGGTATTGCTCCCGGAGACGTGGTTGACGTGGTTACCACACATACCGATGTCAGCTCGACCCTACTACGGATTGCCGGAATTAACAAGCAATTGGACGGAACGGCGATCCCGCTGGGACATCAAGAGATAGATAACACGTTTCGACGCCGCGAGCATGCTTCAATTGAGTATTGGGGAATAGTAAGTTGATAACTTTTCTCGAGCACGGAAACGTCAGAAGGCTAACACCTCAACCAAGGCCGGCGCAGAAGGCCTGTATGGCATTCGAGCCGACAACAACAGAGAAGCTGGCGAATGGAAAAATTACTATCGCAACAACACGTACAAGGGAATTCGGCTCATCAATGATGAATACAGCCTGTACTACTCGGTGCACTGTACTAATGAGACGGAGTTCTTTGATCTCAGAGTACGTCTTTGGATCTCACATACCCTCTCTGCCATCCTTTCTACAGATTTGAACGAACGCTAACCTTCCCTCGTGCCGAAAAGTCCGATAAGCATCAAGTGACCAACATGGCCGCCGACATCAAAGCGTTTTCGCATTATCAAATCGCCGGAAGGCCTCTGGAGCAGATCTTAATTCGCCTAGATGCTTTGATCATGGTGCTCAAAACTTGCAAGGACGATGTTTGCCTCCGGCCTTGGAATACTCTACACCCCGACGGGAATGTTCATGATTTGAAAGAGGCACTTGACGTCAAGTTTGATGATTTCTACGCTGGCCTACCGAAAATGGAATTTTATTCGTGCCCGCTAGGATACTGGGCAGACGAGGAAAGTCAGGAGCCCATGGCGGCTTGGTCTGATGAGAACGGCCAGGGAATGTTGAAACAGGACCCTGAGTTTGATTACCGCAATCACTGGCAGATGTTCACCTAAACTGTTGAACGTCCAGCGATAAAATCAGATAGGCTTCCAAAGATTTAGTTGCTCGAGGGCATTGAGACACTTTGACGGCAATAGATTCATCATTTTATAACAATTTTATCGCGTTGTCTTGTAACCCTATAATGGCGAAATCCATCAGTCCCTTGCATGAATTAGAAGAAACAGTGCCTCTCATCATCTTCATCGTCCTAATTTTCCTGTTAGGCCTTTCGACGTGATATCGGAAAGCCGCTCCAGATTCAGAGAGGCCAGATAGTTGGAACCGCTAGCGCGATCGTGTTTGACCCTTGGCGTAGATCCGAGGAGTATGCCAGTCCTGTTGACGCAAACATAGATTGCCTATCGCCGAAGGGGTACCTGGGATCCGAATGGCCGAAAGTACGGGGGTTTCGGACGATGCCCCGAAATTGAGATCCCGATTGATCGGGATCGAAAAAGCTCCGATGCTAGGCAATCGCAGACAGGGATCTTTAGGAACTCGCCGATTGAAACGAAGGCTCAGTCACTGAAACAGTGACAAAGGCTATGGCCCGGAGTGTGAAGTCAGCCAGGCAAGCACACACTTTTTGATCAATACTTTGCTTGGGTGGACGAAAAATCTTTCTTGTCTACCTGTTGCTATTGAACTTCTGCAGAAGCCATGACTGTCAAGGCCAAGGGACGAGATGTTGTCGTAACGTCGACACCAGTGAACGAAAGAACTCCGCTATTGCAATCTCCAGTAGACGCGGCGGATGAGTCGTCAGTTGTGTCATTTCCAGCAGTTGAAGAAATACCCGATTCTGTAGCAGTAGCAACAGAGCCAAGCATGTCACTACCTAAACATATTGTAAACATAGTGTTTCCAGTATTGCTAATTGGTATGTTCCCTCGTCTTCTGCTGGCACATTCAGCTAACAAAACATAATAAAGGTATTTTTCTTGCCAATGCCGACGGCTCGATCGTTATCGCCACCAATCAACATATTGCTTCCGAGTTTGACGCTTTATCTTCCGCAGCATGGCTATTGACTTCGTACATACTGGCCCATTGCGCCTCACAATCTCTAGTACGCCGCTGTTTTCAGATTCCATCCGCCGGGTCATTCTGGGGACTGACATATTTTGGGAATGCAGTACGGCAAGATTAGCGACATATATGGGAGAAAAAGTAACCTAGCATTTTGTTGGACGACTTTCACAGCCGGCTGTCTCTGTGTGTAAGTTGGACCAGTCGACTTCCATTGTCCCGCATATACTTCTGCTGACGATATGTTTCAAAGAGGCGTCGGACAGACCTTTTGGCAAGTAATTGTTGGACGAGCAATAAGCGGCATCGGAGCTGCTGGAATGATTGCATTGACTTCTATTGTTATAACGGGTGCGCGTCCTACACTTTATCCCTAGCAACAGCTCGGCTGACAGCAATTGACTGACGGGCCACAGACCTCGTACCGCTAAATGAAGTGGCCAAGTATAGAGCCTATGTCAACGTTACCGCTACGGTCTCTAGGTCCATGGCAGGACCTGCGGGCGCTTGGCTAGCAGGCAATATTGGCTGGCGATGGTAGGTGTATGAGGTTTCCTCTGCGACATGACTCTTTTCTCTTACCAGTCACGGCTTTTAGGTGCTTCATCGCTCAGTGTCCCGTTGCCATCGGTGGGCTCGCTCTTGTACTCTGGAAACTACCGGGACACCACACCGATCATATGCAAACGACGAAAGATGGATCACCTAAACTGGCTCGCGTCGACTTCCTCGGTGCTTTCACATTGGTGGGGACTATTCTATCCTGTCTCCTCCTTCTTGATCTCAGCACCAAGGGACCACCATGGTACTTCCTTGTCTTGCTAGGCACAGCTTTCATATTGTGCCTAGCATCATTCATAACCGTCGAGAAAAGATACGCCAAAGAGCCAATCCTACCCCTGGAGCTTTTAGCAAAACGGGACGTTTTAACATCGTATCTTGTCGCCGCAATCATGGCGGGAGGGCAGTTCGGGGTAAGTTTCCCCTTGTTCCCTTACCGAGAGACCCAGCTCACCAGCTGGTTTACACCAATAGCTGTAGCAGAGCAGGGTGGCGGTGGAAGTTCGGATTGCTAACAAGAGTTTCTCTGAAGTTGATCTACGGTATCCCAATCTACTTCCAAATAGCAGGAAATGAGTCTGTCGCCCGTGCAGGAAGTCGAATTGTCCCGGTAGTGATTGGCAATGCTACGGGGACAATTGTTGGAGGATACATGATAAGTAAAACTGGCCGGTATAAGGCATTGACTATCTTCGGACAGTGTCTATCGATAACCTGTTTTACGCTCATGGCTTTCCGATGGCATGGACATATCAAGGCAGCCGAAGCTCTTTACGTGAGCCTGGCTGGTTATGGAATTGGGACGATCCAATCCACTACATTTGTTCACCTCGCGGCGCGACTCGATCACTCTGAAGTTGCCATAGCCGGCAGCACTTGGTTCCTTGCTCAGAGCTTTGGGGCCTTAGTCGGTGCCAGTGCCTCGACTTCTGTAATGAACGGGGTCCTAAAGTTGAAACTTGAGCAGGGGCTCAAAAGATATGAAGACAAGGATAAGGTAAGAGAATTATTCTGGGTTTACTGTGACAAATGGTACTCGGCATCTCTCCCTCGATATGCCTTGAGACAACTGAATTCCTTCTTCTTTACTGGCCTGCTGCTAACGGAGAGTCAATAGATCATCCATCTTGTCACTCTGAGCGTGGCGTACATTCGCTCTTTACCAAATGAGATCCGGCAAATTGTGTCGTGGGCATACATCTCAAGTCTTGTCGCAGTAGATGGTGAGACCCTCAGTCTACTCTCTCGAATAAAGCTGACAGACTTTGTTCAAGTCCTATCCATAGCCTTTGTAGCATGCGCTCTAGTTGCCGCCCTCGCCATGAAAGAACGACCTCTAATGCTGAAGGCTACACAGAGTTCATGTTGAATAGTCACGCAAGCACACATTCGGTGCAAGAAAATAGAATAGCTTAGTTGATATTCTATTCTGTGTCCAAAAAATGCCCCTATGCACGATTCTATTTCTCAGAGATAGATTCAACCTAAAGTATCACTATAATCACTACGAGAAGAAAGGATGTCATTTTCCTGTCTATCTAGCAGCCTTCCAAATTCCAACCGTTTAGAAGACGTAACCCCCCAAGCTCCAATCCAACCACTAGCGTAGTTCTTTGAGTTTTCAACTCTGAGCTCTCGGAGGTTAGCAGGCTGTTTTCGGGACCAAAATCAGTCCCTGCTTCAGGTTTCTCATTATCGCCATCCGGATGAGATCCGCCGAAAACCCCCCCTCATGCTGGGTTCTGATACGGCCCCTAAGCCGTCCTTAGTCTTTGAAGGAGGGATGCTACCCCAGCTTATCAGGCGGGATCGCTAGCCCGCTGGATCCAACCATGACTCGGCGTAAGCTGCGCCCGCCGATAGATAATGTCTCGAGACGCTAGCGTCCTACGGAGATATGTAGAAAACGGGAAGAGATACAGCCAGTCCTCTCGGTGATATAACACACCCTCGCTCGTCCTTGGGCTGGAGGCATTGCCCAGTCCACAACTCATCGCCTCTTGGTCAAAGGCTTTTATCTAATTTCGAAAAGCTGTCTATCTCGGAGACGAGAGGCTCTCTATCACTCGCCCAAATGGCTGGCAACCTCGAAATCGCCAACCACGATCCCGCATCGCCCCCTAGCCAGGAGGCCGTGGAGCCGGATATCCAGCGCACAGGCAGCAAGAATGCCGTAGAGTGCACGACTATCGAGAAGACAGACGTCAGCGCTCTCGCACTCGACACTGTCGCCGCCACAGAGGAATACTCGCCCGCCTACTATCGAAAGCTGCTATGGAAGATCGATCTCTGCCTTCTGCCCGTCATGTGGCTCTGCTACGGCACCCAACAGGCCGACAAGCTTGCACCCAGCGTGCAGGCCGTGTTTGGCATCCGTGAAGACACGCATCTGCATGGGGAGCAGTATAATTGGCTGACCACTGTCTTCTATCTGTCATATATGGTCTGCGAGGCACCGGCTAACTTGCTCCTGCAAAAATGCCATACCGCCAAGTTCCTATCTATTGTCATCTTCCTCTGGGGTGTTGTCGTTCTCTGCACAGCTTTCGCCAAAAACTTCGCCCAGCTCATGATTCTTCGCTCTTTCCAGGGCGCTCTTGAATGCACCATCTCTCCAACCTTTATGCTGATGACTGGCATGTGGTACACATCCGGTGAGCACACTCTACGATCCATCATTTGGGGCACGTCAAACGCTGGTATGAATGTCATAACGGGCCTCATCAACTATGGAATTGGTCTCCATGCCCAAAAGCACCCTGGCGGATTGGCTCCATGGAAAGGCATCTCGCTATTTCTCGGAGGTCTCACAATTTTCGACGCAGTTTTGGTCTGGTTGATGCTAGGCACACCACGAGAGGTCCGATGGCTCACAGAGGATCAGAAACGAGCTGCTATTGCGCGAGTTGTTTCTAATAAAACCGGGTCAGATCGCGAGAAGAGGAAAGAGTTCAAATGGGATCAGGTTTGGATTACGCTTCGTGATCCCCAAACCTACTTCTTCTTTTTCGTGACCATTATCAACACTTTGCCCAGTGGAGCCAACAACACCTTCTCCAAACTCATTTGGAAGTCCTTTGGATTCTCCAGCCTGGACACCTTACTCAAGGGATCGACTCCATATTATAGCCTCAGTGTTTGCTACTTCCTCCTTGTCGGTTATATTACTATGAAAAAGCCTAACCTTCGATGTAAGTATCTTTTTCACGAATTTATCCCGTCGCACTCCCTACATTATTTGTGATTTCGACATCGCTAACAGGAAACAGTTGTGATTATGATGTTTTCGCTTGTCCCAGCGTTCGCCGGAATGATGGCTCTAGCGCTGCTCCCAACAGACCGTATGCGTTGGACCAGATGGGCGATGTACATGCTTTCTGTTTTTGGAACCCTTCCAGGTTTGAGTAAGTTTCTCTTTCACTGCTCCTTGGTCCTCCTTATAAGGCCATCAACCGGATAAGAAGCTAATGTTGGACTGATATAGTGATCTGGACATTCCTTCCTTCCAACGTAGCTGGACAAACGAAGAAGACTGTAACTGCGACCGTTTTATTCGTTGCCTTTTGCGTTGGAAACGCTATTGGCGCGCAAATGTTTGTAGCCAGCGATGCTCCGAAGTACATCAGGGGTCTTACGGCGTGTGGTGTTCTTTATGGCGTCGAATTTATCTCCATGGGCTCGTGGCGATTTTACTGTAAGTTATTAACTCAATGTACCAGTCCGAGTGTGATTGAGTATGTGTCGCTGATCGGTGTGCTTTCCCTAGATATCTGGCAAAACAAGAAACGCGCCAAAATGATTGCTAGCATGGGCATTTCGCCGGAAGAAAGCGAGCGACTGGGAAAGCTCAACGCCGAGAGCGACATGACCGATTACGAGAACATTCATTTCAAGTACCAATACTGATCGTCAATAAGCCTGGAATCCTTTGACCGCAGCACACCACGGATCTTAGCTAAGCATCTAGTTTCAATGTTCATGAAATTGCGAGATTGAGTTCAGTCACATGTTTGAGGGAGCAAGAGTTGCGATCCAGAAAATTCCGATTTCAAGTCCGAACCCCTGAAGCCTGAAACTTAGTACTGGGCTTACGTCGGAGAATTCACTTTCAATACTCACTAAACAAACATCTTCCTAAAAAGTAAAATTTAGATCCTTTTTTCCACATATTGATACTTCGTCCTATCGAAAGACTTTCTCTTCAACCGGATGTCTTTCAGGTCTGAAACTGCAGGTGTTTCAGAGCCTACTGAATATGAAGTTATATGTCAAGAATTTCTAATCAGGAAAACTTAGCCTTGTCTTCGCAAATAGAACCTTAGAAACGAAGTTATCTTGTATCCTCTAGAGAAGCAACTTAAGAACCCCATGGGGTTAACGCGTGCTTAAACACGCTACGAAAGCGGGACGTGTGTTTCCCGAGATAAGATCATGGGCCAATCTCTAAAATGCTTCTCATCACTCACGCACTCCTTGTACAGTAGCAGTCTGGTCACCGTTTGCTAATGGAAGGCGAGTGCTCGAAACTTTGCGTCTGGCTATGCACAAAGTGGTCGTGGTACTATTAGAACAAAAGAGGTCAAGCGCCGTCATTGCCGTCCCGTCGCGTCCGCGGTAAAACCCCACGGGCCGTCTCCCTCAGAGGTCGGCGGCCCCTTTCCCTTCTTCGACGCACGTTGTGTGCTTCACAATTACACGCACCTCTGAGACTATACTTTCTCTATCTACCTACCGTAAACAGCTAGCAAGATCCAGTCTCTGAAGTGCGTCTCTCTGGTCATACGCCGGCCTCGCTGCACGGCTATCCTGTTACATGAGGCACTGGTGTGCATGTACGGTGCTGGAGAGTTGGGAGTAATCGGAGTGAGCAGCAGCTGCGTGTTGCTATTTTTATGCTCTTCTGTGTGGGGTAGTTTTCCGACAGGTTTACTTGTAGCTGTACGGGGCACTTAGATGGCTAGCGGGCCATGAGATCATGCCTACCCTGATCATACATGGGATAGACTCCAGCAAACTCAGGAATCGCAGAGACGCGAAGGCTGACAACAGCATATATTGTGGACAGGTCTCCTACAGATTTTAACAGGGTGTAAAAATGCAGGCGGGTTGGCGTGTTATGGCATAGGTCTCAGTGATGTCACGAATTCTGTGATAGACGTTTGAATCCCAAGAGTCCACTACACTCCTACTCCCATTCTGCTACCTTTGCTGGGTTTTCTGCTACATCAGTGTAAAGGCCTAGATTTGCTTAGAACAAGACTATTGAGTGGATCAATGGCGAGGCACATAGCTCTTAGCCCAGCTAGGTGTCATCCGTCCTCTAAGCTATTTTTTTATATAGTGGTGTTGAAGACTCAGAGAAACTCCATTGCTTGTTGGTGACTGTGTTGTTCATCAGCGAAGTTGGTTGTTATCTGATCGGCTGGCTTCTTTCTTGGGCAAGCTCTCCCTATTCGCTCTAGTATCCTTGCCTCTCTCTAGCTATGCAGGATGAACTATCCGTATTAAACTAGCCGTGTAGGCCTAACATAGAATCGATATCCTCTATAGGTTTGTAAACCTAGTTTGGAGGATTCATTGAGCCCAAGGCATCTGCCGCAATCTATTATGAAGCGCGAAGGCATTTCGAAGAATGCTGATGCTGGGTGTATGTGAATTAGATTTCTTGTTCATATTCATCGAGTTCTATGAGACTTACTTCGAGGTAACAGCGTAAAAACAACAATAGGTAGATGAAATGATGTTGGACTGTGACACGATTATCGACTCATTCACTAATCAACCGTAATAACATATTTTATCGAAAGGTAAGTTGTTCATTCATTCAGAAAATAAGAATAGTCCAGTGGGTGTATGAAAGATATCGTTTGGCTATCCTCTTTCCGAGTTGGGCTACTTGCAAAGGTAGGGGTATTGAGAAGTTGGAATATATAATGCCGATGTTAATGCTAGCTTTCCCACATTTCAGTTCTTCGCAACACTAGACATGCATTATACCGCTTTACTGGCCGACAGGCTTATATGCTCAGTTTATTCAGTAAGCTTAACAGATAGCTTACTTCTTCTTGCTATCGTCGACTTACTTATATATTACTAGATATAATACCTAATTAATACTCAGATCTATATACCTATCCTACTACTTAATAAGGAACCCTTTAATCTATTAAATCTACCTTATAATTAAGAAAACTAGATTATTATATTTATAATGTCACAGGAATAGGCTGACGAGGCTGCGTCACATGACATCAATTGATGACAGGCTGGCCCTGAAGACAGCTGAAACACACACACATACACATGTGAGACCGGAAGACTGGTCTTCCGGTATCTCTGACTGATACGACACACACTTCTAACAACTGACCATTTAATCAAATGCTGATGATCAAAGACCACTCATTTTGTCTCTATTTAACTAGCCTCTAGTCAGTCATTTAGTTAGAAATCAAGAGCGTTTATTTCCTCTAAGATCAAGAAAGAGGATCCACGTGACAGCTTGCTGTTCCTACCTGCCACATATAATATTATTAAATTTAATTAGGTTCTTCTTTTTATTATATAATTTAATTATAAAATTAGAATATTATTTTTAAATTTATTAAAGATCTATTTAAATTCTTTATAATTTATTTTAATTCTTATTTAATATTAATTTTTATATATTAATTATTATTTTAATTTAAAAAATAGTTAACTATATTAAATAAAAAAAAATTATTTTTAATATATAAAAAAAATTTATTAATAAAAAGGAAATTTCTTAATAATTTTAATAATTTTTAGATTAATATTATTTTTATTAACTATATTAATTAAATAATTAATAATATAATTTTTCTTTTTTTTTTAAATATAAAAAATTATTATTTTTTAGAAATTAAAATATAAAAAATATCTTTTATATATAATATAAAATAAGAAATTTTATATTAATTATTAGAAAATTTTCTTAAATAATATATTAGTTAACTAGTTAGTTATATATTTTAGATTAAGGGATAATATTAGATCAGCTATTATTAACTTTTCAGCTGAGAAGTCTGGCAGCATTTTGCTCCCATACTCGATACCTGCCTCAAGATAGCGAGCCGAAAAATCTCGAACCCTATCAATAGAGTCATTCATGCAACTGGTGCTGTCTTACTGCTGTGGATATGGCTAAGTTACTGTTAGTGACCTTATGGAAGAGACTCAGAATAGAAAAAATATATTATATACCTCAGTAATAAAGCAGACTATATTTATAGGGATCTAAACCCTATAAATAAGCCAGTTCTTTAAGGGCTTTATATTAACCTTTATCTATTTAAGGGAATTCTAAATCTAAAACTATTTTAAGATCTAATTAAAATAATTAGTTATTTAATATCCTTTTTCTAGAATAGTTATTAAATTAAAGATAAAAAGTAGATACTTTAGTAACTGCTGATTATCTTTTTGACCCTATACTGTGCTAAATTCCCCGCCCTTCAGCAGAAAGCCGGCCTCAAAGCAGAGTTAATATGCTGTCCTTCCCAGAACTTATGCAGTTCATCTATTACCCGCTGAAACTCTCCATAACCTGTGCGATTCCTTGACTGTCGCAGCATTTGTTGGATTAGCATAATATCCTCCTCATTTTTAGCGGCATACCCAAAAATCAAGAGCGGCCATGCGGTGAGGAAGCAACAGCTTAATGTTTGGAACGCGCCTGGTTTGCGTAGAATACTAAAGCCTCGGTCCAATTGCCACGGTCTTGGCTCAAGGCATAGACTCTGCTTGCGTTCTGGCATAGGACTAGCTTGAGACGGATCCGTCATCCAATCGATGAGTAGTGAAGCCGCCAAAACATATAAGGTCATGGTGGTTGTATAAAGCCCCTCCGTGCCTGATGGAGGTGCTTGATTAGCAGGATATAGTAGCACTTTGCCTTCCCAATACTTCATGTCCTCTTTTAAACGAACCATATGCTCCTCGCTCGGTTCCCCAACTGATTTTTGAATATTAATGATGTCAAGAATGAGACGGAAAAATGACAGAGGTGCCACTCCAAAAACGGCGCTGTAATCTCCTTGCTTCCTATGGAGATCCGGCTGAGGGTATAGGATGTTTTGGGTCCGGACGAGGAAGTGCGTGTCGATACGAAAGTCTGGGGCAAAGGGCCTCCGGATGGATAGAAGCGTTGCTTGGTAAAGTACGCTCTCTGCGGTAGTGCGATATAAAGGACGATCCATGGACATGGGAGACGATGCATCGTTATATCGCATGCTAAGCAACTTTATTGCGCCAGCCACGTGTTGTTTCGGGTCAACCAGACTGTCCAGGCTCCAAATCTGATGAGAAACCAATCAGATGATGAATCTAATGGGAAACGTATTGAACGATACTTACATCGTAGATGTAGAGAAAGACTACAGCTGTCAGAAGGAAATCGTTGGGGCCTTGATGATCTGTGGCTAATTTGGCAATGGCTTGATTGACCTCGGCCACGGCGCGAGAGTAATACTGCAGGGCCAGAGTCTGATATCTCGTAGCGTCGGAGAGGATGAATTTGTTGGCGGCGCAACTGGCTAATACGGCACACTTGACGCCATCATGTTGCATCATCATGTTGACCACGTCGGACTGATAATCTAGAAAATGGGACTGGTTCCATGTAGGAAGAACCAGTATTGAGATGAACGTGTTGAGAAAGTGGTATATCAGTTCGACCTCTGGCCCTGAGAAAGGGCCTGTGTGCCTGGGACTCGGCCATTTCGTCAGTTGGACTTCCATGCCAGCACTTGTATTGACTTTAGTAGGCGATGATGTAGTGTCTCGGAGGACGCGGGCCTGGACACGATGGCGTTTGTCAAAGAAGTCCATTGCGCTTGGCCATTCACAGCGGCGACCACGGAGAGAGCAATTCTGGCAGCATGGCCGTTCCTCGGTACACTTGACCCTTCGGCTTCGACCTACATGAATAACGTAGTCGTCAGTAAGAGTTGCGTCAGGCAAGATAAGAGGAGAGCCCACATGTCAGACATCCCGTCTTCGTCCGCAGCCGGGCAGAAGACACGGGCATTAGCCTTCCTGAAGACGATGCCATCTAACTGGTGAGTAGAGCTGACGGAGTCGAGACGAATGCGATGGAAGAAGGCTTACGATGAAAAGGCCCGCGGGGCGGGGGCGTGGAGATGCTTCGGGATCGACCTTATCTTTGGGGAAAGCTACGGAATTCCGGACCGATTTTTCAAGACAACGCTATTGAATAGGTTAGTGACTTCTGATGGTCTGATGGTTTGGCGTCCTCCGAGCTAATACTTTACAGAAATGATCACAAGATTCGCCATACTTCAGAGCAAGAAACGTACTTTCCAAAACTACTTAGTCTACTGTCTACTTGATGCTTCCCTGCCCTGCAGCTGGTCACAATCCTACTGCTGGACAATCTCAGACACCAACTTAGTTGCAGCGACAGTCTCCTCATCATGAAAGCGTTTCCCAACGAGTTGCAATCCAAGGGGTGCACCTGCGAACGTTTCCGGGACATCTGAAGAGAAAAAATACTATAAATCATTTCCACTCAACATTGACAGGAGAGAGAACACTCACACTTCCTATACTCTCGTTCGTCAGCCGCAGACCGAGGCTGGTAGGTCTCTTCAGTCAAATCCTTCCGCGTGTCAACTTTAAGCCCCGTAGGAAAAGTGGTGCAGGGCTGGTCGAGGACATTCCAGATGGCGGTGTAGTGAAAGTATTGGCCGGCTCCTAGGGTCGCAGCAGCACCAATATAAACAGGGCAAAGGATGAAGTCAACATCACGTTCCTTCATCGTTCGATGATAGCTAATGATTTCAGTGAATATTCTTCTCGCAATATTGCAGCACTTACGATTCCCGGTAAGCGTCTCGCCGGACATTGAGCTCCCAATTTTCCTGAATAGACAATGGCTTATCGGAGGACGCGCTAAAAGCCCATTCTGTCAAAAAGGCTATTGGTTCGCCGCTCTGGGCCAGAAGGTCCTTCTGGGTCTCGGCGGCGTCTGGGAAATAGAGCGCTGAGATGATATCAATTCCTTCCTCGTGATTATGCGGTTCGAAATCGATGACTTTGGCACCGGCTTGCTGCAGTTTGGAGACGGCGTATTGCAGAGCCCTGATAACTGGTGGGTGTGGGTGAATCACTCTATCCGGAGGATCCAAGTTAGTGGCTGACTGTTCAACACGAGAAGCAAAGGATTGTGATACTGACCCGTCATCCCAAATAACGCCAATTTTCAAGTGCGAAGGCTCAAATGGATGGACCTTCTTCCACGGAAGAGGGACCAGAGATGTCTGCTCCTCCCATGGCTCAAGGTCAAGTAGTGTCTTCTGGAAGAGGTTCAGAGCATCTACGCTATTAGCCAAGGGAGAGACCACGCAGCGGACACTTTCTTGCCCAACTCCGGCAAGATACATGCCTTTGTCTGGGTTTCGTAGAGCTGTTGTACGGAGGCCGTAGGAGCCGCAAAAGGCGGCTGGCACACGAACTGATCCTCCGATATCACTTCCGATTCCAAATACAGCACAGCGAAGTCCCAACGATACGCCTTCACCACCGCTCGACCCTCCGCAGGTCAGCTTTCGATTGTGAGGGTTTGTAGTCGTTCCGTAGATGGGATTGCTGCAGTCAATATGCTGGATGCTGTTAGAAACGACTTGCAGTGGAGGGTAAATTATATCAATGCTGCCTACCATGACGCTTTGCGGCTCATTCGTTCGCACGTGAAATACTGCACCTGCTCTTCTGAGCAGTCGGATAATCAAGGCATCATCTTCCGCAATGTTTTCGATACAGGCTACATAAGACGAATGGCAAATGCGACCATTAAACCCAATGTGTTCTTTTGTGGAGATGGGAAGCCCATGAAGGGGTCCTTTGAGCTTTCCTGTAGCCTTGAAGTAGTTATCAAGCTCTGCCGCCGCGCCCAAGGCCTCGTCCACCATGAACTCGGTGGCGAAGTTGACGAGCTGGTGTGCGATGTGCCCACGTTTAAGAAAAGCTGTAACAGTTTCGACGGCAGTAAGCGAACCCACTGCCATCCAGCTGAGTAACTGATCCGCATCTGCCTCGGTGATTTCCAAGTCGCGCGGACTCAGTAGGCTGGATGTTTCCATGAAGCTCGAGACGTCAAGTTGTTCTGGTGGCGGCAGCTCCTCGGTAGGTAGTAGCCATTCGGGCTTCAGGGACTCTCTCAAGATGTTGCGGCATATTTCAGCCTTCGTCTGCCAAGGAGCTGACATGTTGGACTCAGCTTACTGAAAGAAACGAGAGGGAATGACCCAGAAAAGACACCAGTTTATCAGAGGGGAGATACGCAGGTGCAAAATCACGGAAGGGTTAGTCTTGAGTATCAAAATGTACCCCCTCCCACGGTTGCCTCGGACCGAGAGGCAGACTCCTGAGAGCATTTCGTAGTTCGGAGTCCGGACCGTCTTGGATCTATCGCGGCCAGCGTCCTAGAAGGAGAAACACATCCAGATGCACCATCCAGAAGATCTCGTGAATCCGCCTGATTGGCCGAGTCGAATAGACTTTCTGGGGTAGCCATCTCCAATTGGTAGACAGGCTTAGCGTAATCTTTTCCACGCTAAATTTCGTTAATGATGGTTATTGGCTGATGTCTATAACTCCACCATTTTTACCTCGCAAGTCCTTGTCATTGGACTGCCGTTCCGGTGGCAATCCGAGTCCGTAATATATTCCCCAGGAACTCCTATTAGCTAACTCAGGCCGTCAGTCACCTGTTGCTATGATTCGAGCAACTATTTATACCCTCTCAACCGTCGTAGGAAAGAGACTCCTCAAGATCAACTTTCTCATTCATCTTCTCCGTAACTTCAGTTCATCTGACGCCACAATGGCCCACAATGCCTCCTCGTCCACTCCTCCTGTGGATTTCGTTCCCGGTACAGTCCACTTGGTTGATCTCGATGGAACAATGCACTCTCGTCATGCGCAAGGCGGGAAGCATGACGTCGTGCTTGTCCCGGCACCGTCCTCTGACCCCGATGACCCTTTGAACTGGAAGCCTCGAAGAAAGCAGCTACTCACTTTTTGTATTTGCGTGTAAGTGACGCCTTGATCTTGGCCAGTGCACGCGTTAACTGTCGCTATTTCCCTGCAGGTATTGCCTCGCTGTTGGGTACTGCTCTGCTGCTATTTACTCCGTTCTGGTGCCAATTTCTGGAGCTACAAACCTTTCCGTCGATAATCTCAACACTGGGACGGGATACATGTTTCTAGCCTTTGGCTGGGGTTGTTTAGTTTGGCAGCCTTTGGCCCAGAAGTATGGCAAGCGTCCTGTCTATTTGGCATCTCTCTTGGTATCCATGGTGAGAATACCACAAATTGAGCCGCTAGAATTATCTAACCTTGGCTGTGATAGGGAACCATGATTTGGGCCCCTCATGCAACCACGAACGGCCAATGGATTGCCAACAAGACCATTCAGGGCTTCTTCGGCGCACCCATTGAGTCTTTGTGCGAGATATCTATGGCTGATGTAGTGCGTGGCAGCTATACTTTGACGTCTAATAGCCATTGACTGACTGAATCTACAGTATTTCGCACACGAGAGAGGTACTTACGTGGGCTTATATGCACTTGTCCTAGTCGGCAGCAACTTCTTGGCTCCAGTATTCTCGGGATTCATCAATGATGGACAAGGGTGGGAATGGGTTCTGGTATGACTTGACCCAAGGTTGCCATGCTACCTGGTTTAGACTAACTTTCTACTGACAGCATTGGTGCTCGATCTTCTGCGGGGGCGCCTTTCTGATCAATTTTCTATTCATGGAGGAAACCAATTTTCAACGGAAGTCACTTCTCGATGTTGAGGATCCAGGACATGAATCCTCCAACGAAGTGATCAATGACCAAGCATCTCCAATCCCTGACGCTGAGAAGGCGTATAGAAGCCCGGTATCAACAGACATCAGCCCCGGGTTCATTGTCCCGGAATGTTCAAATAAGTCGTTCTTGCAGAAGATGAAGCTGTTTCGAAGAGAAGACTTGGAGAACAAGGTTTCTCTAATGGGCATGGTTACGCGCCCTTTTCTCTTTGCTTTGTTCCCAGTAGTACTATTTTCTGGGTTCATGTACGGGGCAATTGTGTGCTACTTCAACGCTCTTAACGCCACTGCGTCCTTGATCCTGTCGAATTCGCCGTACAACTTCTCTGCTAGCATGGTTGGACTTTCATACTTGGCGTGCATAATTGGGGTGATTGTTGGGTAAGAAACTCCTGATATGAAGAAAACTGCCACGGCGAGAGACTGATCGATAGTTTGTATAGTTCACTATACTCTGGACCATTAGGAGATAAGTTCATCCTCTGGAAGGCTCGTCGTAATCATGGTGTCTTGGAACCAGAGCACCGGCTATGGCTTTACACGACACTGCTGCTTACTGTCCCCGGAGGACTACTACTTTGGGGTGTTGGCGCTTATCATCACGTTCATTGGTTTGGCTTGCTATTTGCTATGAGCATCACTGCCATGAGCATCACGATTGGGTGCCAACTTCCCATCAGCTATTGCATCGACAGCTATAAAGACCTCAGCGCAGATGCCATGGTCACTGTGATTGTTATCAGGAACACGATGAGTTTCGGTTTCAGCTATGGGTATGTGTATTTCTGCAACCCTCTTCCTTCTAAATAGCGGTCTTTTGTCTAATCATTTTGGCAGAATAACCCCTTGGGTAACCAATATGGGTTTCCAAAATGCATTTATTGTCGCTGCATTTACCGCGCTTGCTCAAATCGCAATTTTCCTTATATTCATTAAATGGGGGCGGCAGATTCGAAAGTCTAGTTCCGGGCAGTACTGGAAGATTCTCTATGAAGTGAAAAGTAAAGGATTCCTGCATTAACTATTCTGTATATTTCCTAAGCTACTATTATAGTAATATTTTCATGACCTGGTGTAACGGGCTGGGCCCGTGGAGGAACCTCGGCTTACACTCTCGTTGGCAATATCGCTTACGCTTTTAGACCCACAGCTCGAGAACTCTAGAGCTCCCAAGCTGTGCTCCTATTCCTTTTCTCCTTTCTTTCCTCCTTAGCTTTAGGATACTCGTTCTAGTCATCCAGCTAGTTGTCAATATACTCAGTTGGACCGTTACACCTGGTCCCTTAAAAGGGCTCTATATATATAGCTATAGCGCTACTATAGTTACTTAAATAGTAATTATAGCCTAATCTTTTACCCTATAGCCTAATAATTAGGTATATCTATTATACTTAAAGTAATAGAGATTAAATTTATTACTTCTTCCCTTCTTTTTCTCTTAAGTATATTTTTTATATTAGTTATTTATATTATTATTAATTAATTTTAATTACTATTTTAATATATTTAATTAGAATATTTAGTCTATTTAATTTATATAATTTATTCTTAATTTTTATTTTTAATTCTTTATTAAAGATTTTTATAAAAATATTATCATTTTATTTTATTTCAATTATTAATTATTTAAATATAACTATATATATTATTATAACCTAATATAGCATAATATAATAACGCCGCGAAGGCGCTGCGAGGCCGCAGCTGTTACGACTTGGTCCCCCGTAACAGTGCTAGGAGCCCTATATAGCTAGCTGTAGCACCACTATAGTTGCTCGAATAGTAATTATAGCCCAATCTTTTGCCCTGTGGCCTGACGGCTAGGTGTATCCGTCACACATTAGCGCTCTGGTAGTGGACATCTTCCACAGGCCAGAATTAGCAGCAAAATTTATTACGAGCTTATCGAACCTAAACAGTTAGTTACTGCAAGAAAGTGATTTGGGGAGTTGACCTTTCTTTCTTGCCGTTCAGACCTCAGGCAAGAGTATATCACCCTCATCCAACAACGCTTCGACAAGAACAGGAAGCACTACTATAGCCTACTTTAGAAGGGGGATTGGCCGACGCTTTCTACAAAATTAATATAATCAATAATATACCCAGGCGGCTCCCGATCCCCAGACACAGATCTGGGTAAGATTATTATCTGCTTTGAGTCGATCTATACATCATCAACACTCAACTGCCTTATCCCTCGCTCTATGTCAGAACATTTACTACCTGTGCCTAAAACTTTTAGTGATACTCTTAGAATTTCTCTAATATTAAAATAAATTATTAATAATAAATTAATAATTTTGTTTTTATTTTGTCGCATTGGAATGTCTATGCGTATGTATGATATTTGCTGAGCCTTCGAGAACGGCAGTTCGGTCCACCTCGAATTTGAAATGAACCGGATAATCCCAGATGTGTAAAATTCCTGCCTGAGGTATTAGATCTTATAATAAGGGCTCAAGTTTTGACCTTTGTGCTATTTATACAGTTAATACCTTTCAGTACTATAGAGTACTTCTATCTATAGCCAGTCAAAACAGTTCCAGTATATATTATGCGATAGTGCATGCTGTTTTGGCTGGACAATTTTCTGCAAGGTACTCATTATACCCGGCCTTACCGTGTGCAACTTAGCACGAATGGTTGTTTAGGGGAATATTTTTAGCCTCCTGCGCTGGGGGTGAATGTCATCAAGGAAGGCCATGATTAGGCCACATCATCAAAGGGCGACATTCATTCCAAGGGACGCGTCCTTTACTGCAATACCACGGGCGCCCCTTGAGCTGGTTTGGTCTTTGCACTCGTTTAGCGTAGAGACTGAAGAATAAACTCAAATCATAGAGGGAGATCAAGTGTTCGAAGGCTCCTCGACTTGATAATTCCCGGCTTAATTAGTGCAATATATTATTGAGCAATGCTGCTTGACTCATTATTCTGTCACCTCTCAGAGCTGCTATACGTGCGCTCCTCCTTGTTTTGGGCTGGTTCCGCAGCCCAGACGGAGCTTGCCTCTTCGGGGGCTGATCAATTACCTGTTGTCTAGTGTTCTTCTCCAAGACGCACTTTTGTCGCCCAGGCTTCTTTAGTTCTGACGCTGTCTGGTCCTTTCGGCCGTCCCGAGCTGGCACATTGGCCTCGGCGGTGTCGTGAAGAGCGCGTTTCCTGCCTCTGCGGACTGGTTGCAGCTCAAGCCTGGCGGTAGATCTATGTGTGGATGAGGGAGCCTTCGACGGATGTGGCGTTGAGTGCAAGTGGTGCGAATTGTGCGAGTGGTGCGAGGGTGTCTTGCTGTTCTTGTGCTTGGACGAAATAGGTGACTTGGGCTGGTAAACAGGCTGTGGTTCGACGACTTCGTAGTCGTCCTCGTCCTCGTACGCATGCGTCGTATCCAGAGGATCGAGGTCGGGTACAGACAGAGGCAGAACTCCTTCGGCGATGGGATGGAGGCTGTCACGGGGTCGCCTCCAGTAATCCTTGAGTCCGTCCCTGAGTGCATAGGACTCTTCCCTTGCAAGGTCCTGGGCGTTTCTGAGTTGCTTCCGGCCCTCCTTGTATTCTTGGTGGGAATCCACGAGGGTTAGCGACTTGATGGGGTACTGGTGGTACTCGAGCGTGCTGTCCTCCGTCTCGGCTGCGTAATGTGCGAAGAGGTTGAGGTTGCGGCCATCTGTGGTGAATGTTGTGACTTTTGCGTGACCAGCGAGGTATGGTTTCTTCACGGCATCGAGGGCCTGGTTTCTGGTGTAGACCAGCGCCGCGCCATCGTAGGCGGCTTGCATTCTCGCTTCCTCCATGTCTTTTCCGGATCCCTTCCACTCTCCGGCCACATGCGGCAGTGTCAAGGAATGGGGGTCATCCTTATATAGAACGGCGCCGCAGATGCGCTCATCGACCGGGAACGGGAGGTATTCCTCCATCTCAAGGCCCTCAACGAAGTCGGGCTGCGGAGCAGAGAGGCCATTGTTGAACCCGACGTCTTTTGGAAGGCCTGTAAATGCCTGTTTGAAGGCTTGGTCGTAGCCACTGGGATATTCCTTCAACAGCCTCGCGCTCGTCTTGACCACCATAGTCGCTTCGTTCTTGGCTCTCTTGACTTGACCAACATAGTCATCGTACGCTGACTTGGTGGGCGAAGGCGTTTCTCGAGACCTGGCGAGTCGTTTGCGGAGATGCTCGAGATTCTGGGGCGGCTTCGAGCTGCGATGGTCCAGGATTCCATTTTTCCGGGCTTGGATAGCAAACCGGGACGTTGTTGTCGATGTAGTCCCAGTCGACTTGGAGTCGTCTGTGGGGTCTGAAAGTTTCATTTTCTTCCTGGCCATCTTGTCGAATAGGGCCAAGTTCTTCCGTGTCAATCGCGCTGGCTTTGTCCATACTTCAGCTTGCTCGAGCTCCGGGGATGGAAGCATTACAACGCGGAGTTGAAAGTGGAAATGGCTCTTAAAGCTTTAACAGTCGATTCTTGGATTTTATGTGAAAGGAATATGTTGAAACCGCTTCTTCTGGAGCTGAAATCGGAGTGTTCAAAGAGTCTTTGTGTATCAATTCGAAGGGGTGCTTCGTGCGTGTGCATCCCGCCTCATAATTAAAGAGCACGAGCTTGAAGTATAAAGAAAGCTACTCTTTGCAGTCTGCCGCCAACAAGCAAAAACATAACAAACACCTTCTTTAAACTGGCAATACCCGCAACGGCAAGCTCAAACGCGGCTCCAAAGAGCGACGTCGCGACGATTTCCGTATATTTTATACGCCCTAGAAGTCCTGCGCTTGATCTCGTTGCTTTCTCTTCGTCATGACAAGACTACAGAATACCAAGCGACCATTGCCCGACAAAACCTCCCCAACGGCCATCCTCAGTCGAGTGAAAAGGGGCGAGACCAGAAGCGAAAGCGAGCTCGAAGCTTGGGCATCCTGGGAATACCCTCCTGAGTTCTGGGACAGATTGTCCAAGGTCGAACTGACGCCCAGGGCCTTGCGAGAGCTCGACAGACGGAAGCGTGCTCGCTGCGCCCGTCCATCTCCTCTGTCTGACTCGGACAAACTCATCCTCCCACGCACGACAATAATCTCTGCAGCCCTTGCTCGGTTCTCGAGACAAGGCGGTCCCGACTTGAGGGCACTGAGAGGGGTAAGATGGCCGCTCTCTGTGTGAGTCCTGAATTTAACAAACAAATTTAGTATCCCAACTCATTTCCTCACGTCGCCATGAAAACAGGCCAGCCGCTGCGAACAGAAGGGGCCGTCTTGACAGTAGACTCTACCCTTTCCTCCTCAAAAAATAAGACGCGAAAACCACCAGCCTATGACCGCGAGTTCTGTCAACATCTGACAGACCATAATATCTACGAGACTTACTCTTCGCAACGGCCAGATTTGACCGAAGTCATGGCTGCCCTGGCGGTTCGACGGCCGTCACTCTCCCTGTCCGACTTCTCGAAAACTACATTCAAAACCTTGCAACAGGAAGATGAGCGAGCCAAAGATGAAGCAGACTTGTTGGATTATGTGATGCCCATTATCCTAGGCTCGACGCGCATTCATGCATCTGCCAAGAACACAGTCTTCGGAAACCTCGAGCATCTTACAGACGGCACGATAGCGGCTGCTAAGCCCGACATTTACTACGGAGCAGACCCCGAGCAGCTCTCCCGTTCTATCCGCCGCGAGCTAGGCCCCTATCTTGTCCCGTCAACTACGCACGACAAGCCACTAGTGCCTAACCTGTTCATAGAGGCCAAAGGTCCCAACGGTAGTCTATCTGTGGCGATGCGCCAAGCTCGCTATGATGGAGCTATTGGGGCTCGCGGGATGCACCGTCTGCAGAACTACGGCAAAGAGGAGGAGAAGGAGGTTGAGTACGACAATTACGCGTATACTTTCAGCTCGATATACCACGGCGGCGTGCTTAAGCTCTATGCCCACCACCTCACAGCACCAATTACTAAGGGAGGCCGTCCTGGATACCATATGACCTTAATCAATGGCTGGTACCTGACGGGTAGCACTGATATGTGCCTGCAAGGATTAACAGCATTCAGAAATGCCCGGGACTTGGCAAAACGATATCGAGATAAGTTTATCCAGGCGGCAAACGAGAAGAGGGAAGCATAGTCACGCAGATATTAGTAGCAGCGTGTAAATACGACGAAGTTTTGCTTGTTTTCAATGTAAGAGCTAGGGCTATATCCCGTTGCGAGCTACAGAGGAGTACCAATTCGGGAAATTGAAGTGTTCAAAGAGCCTCTGTGTCTCTAGATGGGTGCATCCATGCGTGAGGCTTGGGCTCTTTGCTGGACTGCAAGAACAAAGGAGGCTATACATCCAAATCCGACGTCAGAGGCTCGATAGACATAACAACACATATCCGCCATCATCACTCCTCTGCTTCTCTCCGCGCCGGATCCAAACTCGACTTCTTCACCACCCTCTTCTTTTTCCGCGGCGTCGCCGGCTCCCGCTCAGCCCCCTCCTCCGCCACCGCCGTCGACGTCCCAGCACTCCTCGCGCTGCCGGTGCTATCACGCCGAACCTTCTTCTTAATCTTCTTCACTGGTTTCGGGGATGCATCACCGCTGCCAACCTCTGCTCCTCCATCCCGCGGCTCTGCTTCCATGGACCGTGCTGTGCGAGCCACCTCGGCCGGCGAGGGGGGCGTGGCTTCTTCTTCCTTCTGCTGCGGCGGCTTAGTTTCGGGCTCTTGTTTTGGAGGCTCTTCGAGTGAGGTGTGTTCTGGCGGAGGGTGCTCGATCAGATTCTCGCGTGCCTTGTGAGGCAGCGGCTGCGGAGGGGGTGAGGGAGCCAGCTTGGTCCCGTCGTTACTTGCTGCCAGAGTTGAAGCCTCGCTCTCACTGCCGCGTTGGAACTGCCCATAAGCGTAGCCTGACCCTATCAGACTCTCCTGTCGGACGATGTAATACTTGTCATACTCCTCCTTCGAGTGTGCTGCATCCGTGAAGCTGTCTAGCGCGTCAAACACATGTTGAAAGACCTGTGCGTCCACATCCCTTGCCCAGAGGAAGTCGAGATGTTCGTAATGCGGGATCTCCGTCGCGACCGTCTGTGGCGGAAGCTCCCGAAGCATAGCCTTGATATCTACCAAAGAATCGCTGCCACCGTAGACTAGGACGACCGGCGTCTTGATGTTCCGAGTCGGGTACTTGGCCACCTTGGAATACTTGTTCGACGTGCGGATGCTCATGGGCTGGTGTATATCATCATCGTACATCTGAAAACACTTGTTGCGTATGATTTGGAACCAATGAACCACGCTCTTCGTGCTGGTGAACGAATACAGGTGTGGGTACGCTGCCAGCTTTTGGCTCGTCGCGATGTTCTTGGTCCGCCAGTTGAACAAGAAAGATAGCCCCATATCGATTAGCTGGGTGAAGATGGGAGGATACAGTATAGTCTCCCACATTGTCGCCGAGCTCAGAATCGACCGTCGGCCAAATAGCAGGAACAAGACCTGGGGCGACGCCTTCACCAGGGAGTCGACGATGCCGTTCGAGAGGCCAGCCGGCGACATGGCCGGCGCCAACGCGATGAAGACATTGACTTGGTTGTTGAGCTTGGGGTGAATGGCCAGCGTCGCGAAGGCCTGGGCCGTCCCTTGAGAGAAGCCGATGTAAGACAGGCTCTCCTGTTGTGTCGCCTCCAAGATGTACGTGATGCTGTCGGGGATGTCATGGAACGCAAACTCGTCCATCGAGAAGTCCCAAAACTGGACCGAGTTTGGCGACTGGTGAATTGACTTTTTCGAGTATTTGTTTCCGCGATTGTTTCCCAGCTGTGAGGTCAGCTCCTATACTCTCGTAGGTGCTCCCACATCGACTTACCCAAACGTCAAACCCTCTCTCCACGAGCTCAAACGGCAGGCATCGCTGTGCATCCGTGAGGCAAACCCAGACCTCCGAGTTCATCAGCAGTCCATGGTGCAGATACGCAACCCGCTTCTTCATGCTGGCAGGCCCCGCGTTGACCTTCTGTCCCTCCTCGCCCTTCCGCCATTGTAGTCGATGCAGTCCTAGGAGATAGCCATCCTTGGTCTGCACAATATGCTCCTCCGCCTCGTATCCAAAGATTCGGCAGAGTTCGACGAAATCGGAGGCGTCTCGAATGGAAGTCGATATCGCTGGAAGCGTCGTCACATGTCAGCTCGTCATCGCCCGTGTCGCAAGTCCAATAACACATACATTTCCGTCTGTTTTCTGCCCTCTTCTGCGCTGGTGTCGAAAATCGATCGAATATTCGTCGCGACGCTCGGTAGAATAACGACACGAGGAACGGGGCTGGGAGCTGTTAGCTGGGTCGGCCCCTGACCAGACCGCCATGATAGATCCCATGACATACGCAGTGCCAACGTCAGCACTCGGATAAAAGCCTCGAAGCCGACAAGGACAAACGATCCCACGAGGGCAAAATACTCGATGCTGCCCTGTCAGTCAGCTCTATGCGTTCAGCGCATCCTGCGCCAGCTCTGCGACTCTCGAGGTCCGAGCATGTGCGAAAGGGGCCCGCCGAACTCACGGATGTAATCGTCCAAGAAAGGGGACCGGCATTGCGACGCGATTCCGAGATGATCGGAACCTTGTATTAGTTCGTGGGAATCTCGTCGAGGTCCGTCATTGGGAGAATCCGCGCCTTTGTAGTCGTGGTCTTGGTTGCAATGTCCAAGCTGGAGGGGGGAAAGTTAGTGGATTAGGAGGGCGATCGATCGGTGATGTCACATGCAATTCTTAGAGCTCAGACTGGTTGCGCGACGAATCATGACCTCAGAAACCCACCCACGGCGGGACGAAATAAAGTGTTCTAGAACGCGATGACAGCACGACCGTTGAGTTTGACTATAGAAGAAGGCTGAAGCCGCGTTACGTGCTCTTTTATCATGTGAAACTGGCTTTGATCGAGATGCCTTGCACTGTGTCTCTGAAGCAGATTGCCTAATCCGGAATAGTCGACCGGCGAGCCTTCACAGCGAATCTCGACCGGCAGAAATCAGAGATTCGGCCACAGTAGCTGCACGTCTCCCGAAACTGGCATGGTCGACCGGTAGCGCCTTGAGCCACACCTCGACCGGCAGAGCTCAACAGCAGAACTCGACCGGCAAGATTTTGAAGCGAGACTTGACCGGCAGACAGGCCCAGACAGGCCCAGACAGGGCACCCCAGGCACTCTCGGACGGGTAGTCACATAAGCGAGCGAGCTCGGGTTACACGATTGCAGGCCCTTTTGTGACTGCAGGTTACACAGAAACCTGGGGAATTGTAATTTGGGGTTACACGAGAGCGACGCGCATGACGGGCCGCCTCCCCGAGCTACCCTGCAGATAACAATGCTTCACAAAATCTACTCCTAACTACAAAATACAACCACACAACGGACCAAGGATCAGTCCCTGGTCCAGGCAGATGATTTCTTAGTCAGACACAGACCAGCCGTTGAATTTGAGTTCAGTTTGGTTCGCGCGCTCACAGCCCCGATTGACAGGCGGGGCGCACACCCGCATCGCATCGTATTTCATCGACCGCCGGCACCTCAGGCGGATCGATCGTCGCTGGTTTCCATAGGGCTGAGGCGGGGAAGCTCGCAACGACTTCAAATGATCTGATGGCACTGGGGACTTCATTTCGCAGTCGCGACTTTTTTTTTCATCAATTAAGTGTGGACAACGAGACCAGAGTCTTGCTGGGCTCCGGCAGGATGATTCTAAATTTGGAAATTGTAATTTGGGGTTACACAAAAACGGAGATATCGCCTTAGTCAGCGAATCTCAGGTTACACGATTGCAGTCTCTTTTGTAATTTGGGGTTACACAAATGCTGTTCCTTTTGTAATTTGAATTTCTCCGTCCCTCCTCTCCGAAACGCTTACATGATTGGCTCGGATACGATGCACCTCGCGGCGCATCATTCAACAGCTTGCTGCGCTTCTCTCAAGCAGAGTATCTTGTTGAAAAGTGAGCGTAAGAGGCGAGAAACTGTCCTGAAATATGCACATAGGCATCCGAACAATAGAGCCAGCCGATACTTGGAGTCTGCCCGCTTTCCATTCCAGCGCCTTGATTCCCCACGCGCCACAGCCCGAGCCACACCCACTTGAGCGTCCAACCAATCAGAGCCCCGCCGCATAAGCTTGGACGAAGCCTCGCTCAACTTTTTGGTTCCGGCCTTGCCTCGAGTATCACCTGAGTCCAAGTCAACGTCTACCTCACCCACAAGATGCCCAGCTCATGTCGAGAACTCCGTCAGTTCTTTAATTCCTATACTTGGCCTTCCCGACGCCCTGCTAACATTTTCAGGCGAGGCACTCGCACAATGCCTCCAAGAATCGGACTGTGTCATGGTCGACCGCAACCGCGCCGCCGACTGCCTCCGCGAACCGCTCGTTGATACGCTCCCGACCAAGTGCAAACAGCTCAAGAAGGGCTTCGGCGACTGCAAACGCGGACTGGTGGACATGCGTAAACGATTTCGCGGCAACATGCCCGTGACGTACCGCACCATGGAGCAGGCCGAGGAGGGCAAGGGATACCAGCTGTACGCGGGGCGGCCAGCGTTTGCGGGCGGTGTGCGGCAGACGGACGGGAACGAGCCGATTCCGAAAGATTGGCGGGATATTGAGAACGAGACGTATCAACAGCAGCAACAGCAACAGCAACCGCAAAGCAAATAAGCGCTGAGCAGGAAGTGGTGTGATCTTGGAACGGAGGGTGATCGCAATAAAGGGCGACGACAAAGACACCGATGCGACTGAATATATGGGGTCCGAAGAGCCCTTCACCGGATATCGGAGGATTGCATCTCGAGATGGCCGCTCGAGCGATGTCTGCTGAGGGAGTATTCTCGCCAGCACGGGTCCCTGAGCTACATGTCGAAAGGACACCACTCTCCTCATCAGAGTGTACATATACTTGTATCATATCTATCATCCTCACCTCGAGGTCCTACGGCAGGTTACGACAAAGGCGCATGTAGATCAATCATGAAGGAAAACATTTAATCCACCGTATTGTCATGATATGCCTCCGCATGTTGACCGCCGTTAGACGCTGCGCAACACGTAAAGAAGTAACTTAATCCCACCAGTTTCACTTTACAAACCCATGAAAAACGCCGAATTGGCCCTTCGGCTCGCCTCATAAAATCATCTTCAAATTTTATTTTATTTCTTTTTTGCCAACCATCACATTAGCCCTCCGAAATCGCCGGCCCAGGACGGAGCGGAGCAATTACCGTGTAAGCCACGCATGAGACGGCGTAGGACGGAAGGGCAAAGCTGAAAAATAGGGGGCGGCAAGCTGCAAGCCACACGACTTGGCAAAAGTCGCCCGTTTGCTTTTAGAGTCGACAACGGCGAGACAATGGGGAATTCGGTAAAGAAACAATTAGATAGGGGTCAAGCATGCGCTTCGCCTGGCATGTCGGCTCGGGAAAGGCTCCAAGAACCAGCATCGCAATCCGTCGCGTTGCATGCCAATCAATCCGTGAGTAAGACGGAGCTTTCCCATTCCCCAGCTCTGCTCAGCAAACCTTCGGCGCGGGAACCTTGAGGAAGCACTGCGAGTGAGCATGAGAAACACATGTTTGCGACGTCTCCAAGGTAATTCGAGGTGCAAATTACTCCAGATCTCGTTCACGCCTGCACCTGGCTCCGACATCCCAACGAGGAAATCGCCCTCGTGATTGGATTCATCCCGAGAGGGGCCGCTTGGAAGAGACAAGCAAGAAAAAAAGGGCGGCGAAAAGGGGACATTGCTTTTGCTAGCGCTGCCGCCCCCTAGAGAAGTACACCCCAGGTCACTCCCGGCGGATGGAAAGTACCTGACCGGACCTTGACGCCCCTTCCCTTCTTCTCCTTGGCTTGAGTCTGGCCCAGTCCAGTCCAGTTTCCTCTCACTCTCCCCATTGGATTCTCGCCATTCCCCTTCATCACCTCCTCTCTTTCGCCTCCCGTCGCTCTCTGTCGATCCGGCTCGTTTCTTGCTCTGTCGCGACTCGCCTCCGAATACGCTCCTTCCATCAGCGCCCTCCTCGCTCTGCTCTCGGTGATGCAGTTTCGGCAGCCCTCGCGATAGTCTCCCGCCCTTGACTTGACTCGCCCGCCTCTTCATTCAGCCAACTATCGTCTCTCTCGCGCGCTCTCTCCCGCCCCTCCACCGCGCAAGATCCTACCGAAGCAGGCCTGTCCAAGCATCCGAAGATCATCCTCGACCTCGACCTCGACCCCGCCTACCCGACGCCGTTATGGCCGTCATCATCTCCCAGCCGCAACGGCGGTTGCTCGTCTTCGCCTCGGCCGCCTTCTTCCTGCTCAGCGTCTACTACTGCACCACGCGCCTCTTCTTCGTCGACTACAAGCCCGAGCAGGCTCCCTACACTTCTGAACAACACGAGAAGCCCAAGGAGCCGGTCGTCGACCTCGACGTCGACATCCAGTTCGAGCTCTCCAAGGCTGACATGCCAATGTCCTACGGCACGTACGGCCGCCCCAAGTTCGACAACATCACATTGCTCGGTGCCCTCCCCGACAAATACGTGCCCTCGCGATGGAACCGACGCCGTCTGATTGTCATTGGCGACATCCATGGCATGTTGGATCCCCTCAACCGCCTGCTCGAGCAGGTCAACTACGATAGCTCACGCGACCACATCATTTCCGTTGGCGACATGGTTAACAAGGGCCCGGACTCCGCGGCTGTGGTCTCGCGCCTCATGAGCCTAGGTGCCAGCGCTGTTCGCGGCAACCATGAGGACCGAGTTCTTCTTGCCTTTGATGCCATGAATGCCCGCCAGGGTATCGAGGCCGAGCTTGCCACACCCGACGCCGAGGCACACCGTGGCGAATCGCTGGACCTCAAGACAGCCCGGAGCCTTAGCCCGGAGCAACTCGCCTGGATCCAGTCTCTGCCCGTTGTCCTCTCCATCGACCCCTTCCACATGTACGTCGTCCACGCCGGCCTCGTTCCCGGACTTGTGTTGGATCAGCAAGACCCATGGGCGTGCATGAACATGCGCACGTTCCGCTACCCGCGCGAGGAGTTCCGCAAGAAGGAAGAAGAGAAGAAGAAGAAGGAAGAGGAAAAGAAGAAGCAGAAGGAAGAGGAGGAGCGCAAGAAGAAGGAAGAGGAGGAGACCAAGAAGAAAGAAGAAGAGGGCCGCGCCCAGCTCGAAGCCCAAGAAAAGGCCTCGGACGACACCCTCGAACCTCACGTCCGCCGCGCCGAGGCCCCCCTTCCCGCCGACGCCACCGCCCCCGAAGTCAAGGCCCAGCCCCTCGTCCTCACCGACCTCACCACCGACGACCACGACGTCTGGATCCCCACCGACAGCCACGACGGCGACCGCTGGACCGACGTCTGGAACCGCGAGCAAGCCCGCCTCGCCCCCGCCGACCGCCGCGTCGTCGTCTACGGCCACGACGCCAAGATCGGCTACCACGAGGACGACTACACCTTTGGCATCGACTCCGCCTGCGTCAAGGGCGGCATGCTGTCCGCCTTTGTCGTCGAGGCCGACTCGAGGAACCTGTGGCGCCATACTACTGTCCAGGTGCCCTGCACGGAGCCCTCGTCGGAATAGGTGTCGGTGAGGGACGCACAAGTGTTTTAGTTGGGATATCATGGGGCTTTTTTGGAGACAGGGGAGAGGGGAACGACGTTTGTGTGTTCAGACGGGTCGGTCGCTCGTCCGGTCTTGTCGTCATCATATCTTGGGTAGGGGTGTTAATTGCGGGCGTTTTTAGGATATATCTCTCTTGTTTATTCCACAGCCGATGGGCCATGTTTGTTTAGGACACGAAAAGAAAACAGATTCCCCCCTGACGAACCTAAAGTTTGCGGTCTATTGAATGCATAACGTATGAAAGTTGCTGCAACTACGAAACACGGCGTATATGGTGGTACCATGCGATTGGAGATGTTCATATTCCACCATTGCTTCACGACATGAGCGTCCAGACTCTTCGGCGCAACTTTTCATTGTTGATTCAGGGTTCGTATAGACACTTTGGTTGAACCCCCTAGTCTATTTGATTATTCAAGCTACAAGAGCAAGAGAGCGGAAAGAGCAGCATAGCAGCAGTCCCCTCCAATCCAACACGTCAAGCCCGTCCATCCAATCTCATCGACAGTCATGCGCCGTTCGTCCTCCACAAAAGACGGAAGTTTTTATTGGTCCTTTTTAAGGTTTTGGTTTTCGTTTCACAATCGTTCGTAGGCATTTGACTGCAATTAATTTAAGCAAGCTTCTGCTTGAGGATGTCCTTGAGGGTGATGGCGTCAGCAGCGAACTTGCTGATACCCTCACGGAGCTTCTCGACGGCCATCTGGTCCTCGTTGAAGTCGAATCGGAAGAGGGGCTCGTCGCTGATGTAGGTCTTCTTCTCGATGTCGAGGGAGGCGGCCTGAGCAGCGTCGAGCTTCTTGGGAACTGCCTCGGTGGAGTTGAGGAGGTCCTCAAGCAGGTTGGGCTGCACGAAGTATGTCAGAATTAGATCAGTTGACTACAGGACAGGAAGGGACATACAGAGATGGTGAGGTAGTCGCAGCCAGCGAGCTCAGTGATCTCACCGGTGTTTCGGAAAGAAGCACCCATGACAATGGTGTTGTAGCCGTACTTCTTGTAGTAGTTGAAGATGCTCTTGACGGAGGCAACACCGGGGTCCTCCTCCTTGGAGTAGGTCTTCTTGGTAGCGTTCTTGAACCAGTCGAGAATGCGACCGACGAAGGGGGAGATGAGGTAGGCACCGGCCTCGGCGGCGGCGATGGCCTGGACCAGGGAGAACATGAGGGTCAGGTTGCAGTTGATGCCGTGGTCGCGCTGGAGGATCTCGGCGGCCTTGATACCCTCCCAGGTGGAGGCAATCTTGATGAGGATGCGGTCCTTGGAGATGCCCTGCTCCTTGTAGAGCTACAATAAGAGCCGTTAGCGATGAAATTCACTACGGGGGATCTTGGAAGCGACCTACCTCAATGAGGTGGAGAGCCTTGTTCACGGAGGCCTGGGTATCGAAGGAGAATCGAGCATCGACCTCAGTGGACACCTTGCCGGGGATGATCTTGAGAATCTCCGAGCCGAACTCCACGAGGAGTCGGTCGAGAGCATCGTCAACCTGCTGGTCGATGGAGCCGCCCTTCTTCTTGGCATACTCGATGGCAACGTCCATCAACTTGGCATATTCGGGCTTCTTGGAAGCGGCGAGGATGAGGGAGGGGTTGGTGGTGGCATCCTGGGGCTTGTACTTGCCAATGGCTGTGATGGATTGTGAGCTTCTTGCGCGTGAAAAACATCATATCATGCATGTCATGACATCAAGGTGGGGGAGGGGCAGCTTGGTGGATGGGTGCGGCGCAACATCGGCGAGCGAAGCGGCGAAGACGAGGAATTGCGACGTCGACAATGGGATAAAGTGGGCGAGATAGAGCAGGCTACTCACAGGCAAAGTCACCTGTCGAGGACAGTGGTTAGCAAGGCGCAGTCTTGATGATAGGGAGGTGCGGTAATTACCAGAGTCGGACACGACGACCTGTTGTTGCGAAGAGGCAGATTGTCAGCAAAGAATTGATTTACTGGGTCGCAGGATCGAGGGGCAGAGGCTTGTGCGCAAGAGGGGTGGAAGCTCCTCTACACAACTTCATGGCTATGGGGGGAGACAGCAGCAGGCAATGCGTGCTGAGCTGCCACCTCACCTCCATGAGGTGTTGCATCGCATTGCGCTCATGATGGAGGGGCAATTTTCGAGGGAGTGACGTACGGTGCCGGTGGACTTGAGCTGGTCCAGAGAGGTGGCCATGGCGAGAGCTGTTATGAGGGGTTGATGGGAAAATCGAGGTGTTTCGGTGAGTGCGGGGTTCCAAACGGGTGGAGGAAAGCGTCGAAGTCGAAGACGGGAAGGGGATTGTCTCGAGATCGAAGAGTGAGGATGATGTTGATGGAGGAGAGAAGTGTGAGGTAGAGGAGGGGGGAGGAAAGATTCAAGAGCCTTCTAGGGAGCGGCGGATATTTGGTCCAGTCCAGTCCAGGGTCACGGGCAGCCGTCGATTCAGCAACGTTTGGCAGGCGCAGAGCGGTGTCGCCTCCCGTTTCGCTCCAGTCTCGCCTTCCCCTCCGTCCCGTCGTCACTGCTGGGGCAAGTCTGGCCATCCCCATCCTTAGGTTCGCTCTTTCCCACTTCATTTCCCTGGTCGGACAAGGGAAAAGGCGGGGCGCGCGCGATGAGTAAGCCACGGGTTTTCAGACTTTTGGGTGCCCGTCGACGAATGGCAGAAGAGGCTCGTCTCACGACTTGTGAACGGCTGCTGGAATTGCATGTCCAGAGCCTATCCCTATCAGTTCGTCAACGCAGCGCATCCGAGACCACCGAGGGCGCGCCGGTGAGGCTCGGCGACGTCTCCCGTTGCAGCCGGTGCTTCGTCGGCTATCTATCTATCTTGCACGCGCGCGCTCTCCCGCGAACGCCGATGTGTCTCCTGACAGCCACGGCACCGCAACCAGCCAGCCAGCTTCCTCACTCAGCAAGAAGCCGCGATGACGAGAATCATGGACTACCGACGAACGGAGTCGAAGAAGCACAGCACAGCTGCTGCCGCCCACCCCCACCGTCGCCCTCCACGGGCTCCATTCCGGTGCGAGCTGGCGGTGGATAAACCGACTGTCAGGGTCGAAACGCCTCACTCAGAGACCGACACCGACACCGCCCGGATTCTGCTGCCCGGGACCCCACCAGATGCTCTCATGGAATTCCGTAGCAACTCAAGCCCCAGGAGCTGTCTTCATTTAGCCGGCCTGGCAACACGAGATGCCTCTCAGGATGTCTGATGTCCGAAAACCCCTCTACAAAGGCCTCCGTTCTAGACTCCAAATGTCTCTCATACATACACACAGCTTTTCTACAAAATCAACGTCTCCGGCCCGCAGCCCGCCTTCTCGGCGGAGAGAATCCCGAACCCCATTGGCCTGCAAGATCGCTCACCACCCCCAAAACAACAGAAACCCTCGACTTTCGCTAGCTCCCCCTCCACGATGCGGCTATTTCCTATACTCGGAAAAATCCAATCTCAGCAGCGTGTCGAGGCTGGGAAAAACCTCGCAATGTTGGCCCCATAAATCCCCAAGTATTCTGAAAGTCCCGCGCGAATGGGAACCTGTTGCGATGGCTAGCGTGCTCAACAACCTCGTCGACGGTTAACCGCCAAGTCACGATCCAGCGCCTCCTAGCGCTCAGCCTGGCCCCTTTGCGTTGCTTACCTTAGTCATTGTTGGCTTGAACATCACCAGCTATTTCTGTCTACAGTTCCACGCTTGGCACGAGCAACGTCCATGTCATTCGCTTTATAGCGTCTTCTCATCATTTCATGTAAGTGTCGTATATATCAGTCAACCGACCCGACTCCTGATACCTCCCCATGATTTTTTCAACGCTTTTAATGAGATTTTTCCCCTGTCCTGACATGCTCCGAAACCAAACCCACGGTATTCAACGAGTTTTGGCCTAATTAGTCCTCCGTGATGTCGCCATACTCCCACATGCCGAGGCGGTCCTGCTTGGCCTGGCTCTCAACCTCCTTGAGATGCTTCAGCGTCGACTCAAAGGCCTTGCTGCGCTCCCAGGCCTTGAGCTTCTTGGGCACCATACCGTAGCCGCTAGCCACGACCTCCTTGTTGATGGAATCGTTGGGGCCGGGGAGCTCATTGCCCTTCACTTCGTAGAGCGTGATATAGCTGATGCCCTCCTTGCTGTCCACAAAGTCGAAGCTGCCCACGAGTTTCCTACCCTCCGTCAGCTCCGCGATGTAGCCAATAGCATCCGCGAAGTAGTCGGCGCCAGTTGGCAGCTGGACAAACGACAGCGAGGCGTCGACGGCCTGGGCCTTGACCTTGCCAGTGCTGAATTGCGGCTGGTCAAGCGCCCGGAGGTTCGACCAGGGAATCTTCTCAGAGTTGCCATAGTCGATATACACAACCTCGGCAACCTTGGCAGTGCGGTCATTGGAGCGAACTCGGGCTCGGTACCACTGGCCGTCCGCAGAGAACTTGGCTGACACGTACTCGCCGGTCTTGGGAGCATCCTTCAAAGGCTTGTTGTTCTTTGAGTCCAGGTGGAACTTGCGGAACTCGCTCATCATCGTCTCCAATGCCGCCGTGCCCTTGCCAATCTCCTGGATCTTGATCTTTCCATTTGCATCAATGTTGGTGATGACAACGTCTCGGTAATCGACGGGCTTCTTGTCAATGGTCACCTCAGCTTCAGGTTCAGCCTCGGCAGGAGCCTCCTCCTCGTATTCCTCGTCTTGTGAGGGATCCCAGTCCTTGAAGAGACCCTTGCGGCCCTCCTTTGCTCGCTTCTCGGCAGCAAATAGCTCAGCGGCGTTTCCAGACTTCTCAGCAGAGTAGGCATGGACAGATGCAAGACCCTCCTCAACGAGAACCTTGGCAAAGTTCTCTCGTCCGATGTAAAGATCACCGATGAAGCCGCCAACCTTGTCCATGTCGTGAATGTCAATCTCGCAGTCACGCTGGTTGCATCGTCGGTTGGCCAGATCAAGGGCTTCCTTGCCAAATGGCTCACCACCCTCACCGTCTGCACGAGGTGCGCGGGGAGCACGAACACCGCCCAGAACCATGGTGAGCTTGACATTTTCGCGAGGGATCAAAACAGTAAATCGAGAACCAGCTTTGCAAAAATCGACAATGGCAGGAACCTTCTTCTGTCGCTGCAAGGTGGCCAGCATAATCTTAGCCTTTTGGGTGTTCTCTGAGAGGTCGAGGTACTGGCGAGCCTTCTGAGGCTTTCCAGACCACATGCCCTTCTTCTCCTCCTTGGCCTTCTCCTGCGCCGCCAGCAAGTCGTCGTAGTTGGGAGCCCGATCAGTGTCATCCTTTCGGTGTCGAATAACAGAGGCCCAGCCGCTCTCCACTAGTAAGAGGTTCACATTCTTGCCCTTCTCAGTGATAGTAGCAACGTCCTTGGCGTCGAAGCCCTCGCTCGCAGGCTTAGTGCCATCGATGCTAACCCGCACGTGCTTCCCGATGAGCTTCTGTCGGAGGAACTCCTTGGCCTCGTCTCGGAAGGGCGCCTCGGAAGGCTCCGTGCTGCGGGGCCCGCGAATGCTGCTCAAGCTAAGTCGCTTCTCGTTGGCGCCGGCCTTGTTCCTCACGAAGATAGTGTCGGCGCTCATGACCTTTGAAACAGTCATGTCCTGGTTGTCGGTCTGGGCCTTGGCGACGTGGTTCTTATGAAGACGAAGCTTCTTGCCCTGGGCCTGCTTCTCAGCAGCACGCAGCGCAGCCATCTTCTCACCCAGCATAGTTGAGTGGAAGTCATTGCAACGAGCGAGACCCTCCTGGAGGAGGAACTCGGCAATGTTTCCGCGAGGATGAAGGACATTGGCAACGAGTTGGCCTTGGGGACTAGCACCGACAATCTCGACCTTGACCTGGCGTTGAAGGAGTCGAGCCTCGACGAAAGACCGCGCCTCGTTGCCATACTCCTCCGCTGCTTGGGTGGTCCCGGTTGAGACCTGGGTTCGCTCAGTCGCAGGTGTCCGAACTCCAGCAAGCAGAGTCATGGGCTGCACATGCTTCTTGTCTGACAACAGGAGTCGCACGAGAAGTCGGTCGCCGCTGAGAACCCGCTCAACGATGCCGTCAACTGTCTTGCCCTTCCACTCCTTCATGAAGTCGGGGCCACCAAGGTCGTTCTGGACCTCAATGATGCCCCCAACGCCGACCCAGAGACCCTTGCCCTCGGCCTTGGCAGCAGATTCGAGGGTGCGTAGCTTCTCGAGTCGCTCGGTGATGTCTTCGGAATCGTCTTTCCGGCCGGCATCCTCACGCACCTTCAACCATCCCGCCTTGACGAGCTCATCGGGCAGGTCAGTTCCGTCCTTGAGCTTGGCAGCACCAAATTCACGACCAGAAGCGGGGATGGTGTACAGAACGGTGGCCTGGACGGGCTTTCCGACGACGAGGTTTCGGAGGTATTCGCGAGACTGGAAAGCGAAGGGCTCGTCGCCATCCCGCCTCATGTGAGGGGCGGTGACATAGGCCAGGGACAGCGTTCGTTCGGCCGAGGGATTGTTAGGGCTGGTCAATACCAAAGTGTCGCCGCTCAAGACACTCTTGACATTGCCGATGAAGGTCTTGGACATTTTGACCGGAGGACAGTAACAGGGGCGAGCAAATCTAGATAGAGCATGCGGTCAGCCGATGCACAGGTCCCAGTGGTCAGGGGCAGGAGGGCTTGTATGTAGGCAAGCGAAGCAGGTATCCGAAAGGATTATCTCGGTAAGCAACAGAAGTTCCTTTCTTTGTGCTTCAAGCATTGGCCCCGGTTCGGTGCATTTGGAGCACGGAAATCGAGTCCATGAGCCGATCTGCAGCTGCAATGGCGAGCTCCATGATTGACACCGCTTCCAGAGCCAAGGGCAAGCTCCAAGCCACAAAAGCGTTGGGATCAGAGCCTCGGAGCTTCGTCCACGTACCTAGAGAAGAGGGAGCAAGTAGAACCTTGCTATGAAGCTCAAGCAGGGCCACACAAGCAATGGTTCGAGAGGAAGTCGAGGCAAAACGAGCAGAAGGAGCTTCAACGTGATCGTGGTGGGGAGGGGAGGAGGTGAGTTGTGATCGTGTGCTTTGGTGAAAGGTGGCCCGTATTCGCTGCGCAGCGGCAAAAGGCGGGGCTGAGGGGAAGCTCCAGCACCTAACCTTCAGCGGGCTTGAGGCGACTTTTCAGGGGACCGTTAAGGTAGGTATGTACTCTGTAGTGCAGCTGGGTGGGTCCCGTCATGACAACCTAACACCACTCCGCGATTAGTCACCGCTAAAGAAAAATATCTTTGCGACATCGCTGCATGACTGCCCCTCCATCCTCTCTCTCTTCCGTCAATCAATTCACCCAGTGAACATACAGAACGGGCAGATAAAGACACCATGTCGACATTTGGCAACTACTTCCGGGTGACGACGTGAGTTCTCTCCCTCCACTGAACCGCTAGGAACGCAAGACAACAAACAGCCTACTGACCTCCATCGTCACAGCGCCGGTGAGTCCCACGGCAAGACCGTCTCCTGCATCATCGAGAACTGCCCGCCAGGCCTGTCCCTCGTCGAGTCCGACATCCAGCCGCAGCTCAACCGCCGGCGCCCGGGCCAGTCGGCCATCACCACCCCGCGCGACGAGAAGGACCGCGTGACTATAGGATCTGGATGCGAGTTTGGGCGCACGTGTGACAGCCCTCCAGGAAGTCATAATTTTGGCCATGATGCTAATACCCTGGGGTCGCAGATTGGGCACCCCCATACTCCTGACCGTACCGAACGAGGATCAACGCCCTCACGACTACGGCTCCAAGACCATCGACCTCTACCCGCGCCCCTCCCACGCCGACTGGACTTACCTCGAGAAGTATGGTACTAAGGCCTCCTCTGGCGGCGGCCGGAGCAGCGCCCGTGAGACCATTGCCCGCGTCGCCGCCGGCGCTGTTGCCGAGAAGTGGCTGCGCGAGGCCTACGGCGTCGAGATCGTTGCCTTTGTTTCCTCGGTTGGCAACATCAAGCTCTTTGAGGACAGGCCCATAACCGATAGCGACGATATCGACTCCCTTAGTAGCAACCCCAAGTTCCTGGAGCTTGTTGAATCCCTAACCCGCGAGAAGGTAGATGAGTTCCTGCCCGTGCGCTGCCCTGATACTGCCGTCGCGAAGCGTATGGAGGATAAGATTGCCGAGCTCCGCGATCAGCATGACTCCACTGGCGGTACCGTAACCTGTATTATTCGCGGGTGCCCCTCCGGCCTCGGCGAGCCGTGCTTTGATAAGCTGGAGGCTCTCCTCGCCCACGCTATCATGTCTATCCCTGCTACCAAGGGCTTTGAGATTGGCTCTGGCTTCCGCGGCGCCGAGATGCGCGGATCCCGTCACAACGACCCCTTCGTGGCCACCTCGGCTGCCGACGATGCGACGCCGAGCGCTGGCGCCGGCATTCCTCCCTCCCGCCTGCAGACTAAGACGAACCACTCCGGCGGCATCCAGGGCGGCATCTCCAACGGCATGCCCATCTACTTCCGCGTTGCGTTCAAGCCCCCCGCTACAATCTCCCAGGACCAGACTACCGCTCGCTACGACGCTTCGGGCGAGGGCATCCTGGCCGCCAAGGGCCGGCACGATCCTAATGTTGCTCCTCGCGCCGTTCCAATCGTCGAGGCCATGGCCGCTCTGACTATTGCTGACGCCCTCATGGCTCAGCACGCGAGGCAGATGGGCATCAAGATTGCCTCAGCTGGACGGTAGTCCATGTCGGACTACGAGGGCTCAATTTACGACGAGTGAACTTGGAGACTAAAGTATAGAAATGGTTAGGTTCAAGGTGCTCACAAATATCTAAAGCGTTGTTAAGAAGAATACATGGTTTATTAGACTTATGTTCTGTCCTTCCCTAATGAAACCGAAAGTTCCATCAAGCCCGGGCCGGAGGGATGGGACGGGACGGGCCTACTCTACAGCGATGGTGATTGCCATAGTACGAGAAGGCATTAGAAGGATTATATATACTAATTCCAGCAGACCTAGTATACCTAATAAGCTTTCGGGGTGGTCCAGCTGAGGTTCCTTGAAAAGTCCACCTGTCACAGTTATATGGTGATTGGCATGGTTGGCCTGATATTGCCACTGATTCATTTACGGTCTCAATGATTCAGAGTAACTATAGAGGAGCTACAGATACACAGTATATGTTCTTTACAGTTATGCATTGATTTAATGGGCTCTGCCTGCGCCAGTAGTATGCAGTATAATGGAACTCGATGATCGCCAGCGAGGCCGACACAACACCCTGTGAGAAAGCGCGGACAGGAACTCCACCAAACATCTGCGATATTGAAATACCCATACGAGTCATCATCTCAGGTGAACCGGTAGTGGGCGATACTACGATTAGTGAATTCACGGTAATTGAATGTCCAATTTCGAGTGTTCATACTTTGTTTGATTGCATTTGGAAAATGTTGTTTTTGAAGACGACTGAGATACAGTTCATGCGTGAGCTGTTGCCGTCAAGCTTCCTTCCATCATCGATCGGGCTTGCCCCGACTAGTCGACTCTTTCGATCAGCCGAAAGAAACTTGCCGAGATGAGTATCCAAAATGAAGAGTTTGAAACGGTGCCGATGAACAAGTTTCTCGTCGCGTTCGCCCTGCTGAGATGGGTATCCAAAATGAAGAGTTTGAAGCGGTGCCGATGACCAAGTTTCTCGTCGCGTTCGTTCGCCCTGGCCCTCGCAGAAGGCCAGGATCTTCCGCCCAAGCACCTCCTGGATGAGTTTGTCGACGATCTTCCTCGAGATCAACAGTCGGTCGATTGTTGCTCGCCCCATTCGCGAGGTTGCAGCATTGTTTTCCAGATCCTCAGTTCGACTCGTGTTCTCGGGAAGCGACAGTGTCGGAGACAGAGGCGGGAGGAGTCATTCTCAACGCCTAGCTGGGCCATTGTTGGTCGTGCCCCTTCTTCTGTCAGTCGCGGCATCGCAACCTGCGGCACCCGGCGGGAGTGAGAGTGACGGGCCCGATAACTCCGTGGCGGTTCGTGCCTATACGAGACTGGAGGAAGCTATGGGACAATTACACTTGCGGTCCGAACATTGCGAAGGGCTCTGACGATGCATTGGACGCTGTGAAGAAGCTGAGATCCGTCCCCAACAAACCATTGAATCCAGATTCGCCAGTCGGTAGGAGTCAGCTCGGACCGGCTGTCACAATTGGCACAGGCAGTAGAACTTGTCGAGAAGGAGAAAAGGAGGGCTGGCCATGTGCCAGGAAAGACTGGGCCTCAAATACAAAGGCCCCAATTCAGTCACGCTGTGATCCAGCAAGTCTTCGGTAGCTCTTTTATTTATTTCAGACTAGATTTCATCTCAAATACGTCAAGTATCCAAATAGCCGTGGCCTACGACATGTCTCCAATCCACGTGGAGGTAGTTTTCGTGACGAACATGATGCGTTATCCAAACCAATCGTTTTCAAGCCTTCAGCTAGCACTGAGTGCAAACCTAGTTGGAGATACCAATGACACCTACAAAGCCGTTAGCAGACATATTAACACAACACAGCCGAGATGCGCCTACCGCAAGCAGGTCGGGGGCCAGCGTTGCCGGTCTTGAGGGACTCCTCGTTGCCACCCTTGCCAAGGTCGTCAGTGCCAGCGTGGACGACGATAGTTCGCTATCAGTTCGTGTTAGTTCAGCACACATCGCGAGAGACATGACTCTTGATCTTACGCCAATGACGCTGTGCGGGCCGATGAGCTTGATCAGGGAGTCCTGGACAGAGCCCTTGGAGTTGCCCTGAGCATCGGTCTCGATGTTGCCCAGATCACCGACGTGGCGGGCATCGTCAGTGGGAGCGCCGTGGGTCTTGCCGTGAGGGTTGACTGGCAAAGTCAGCTGAAGTTCTTCCAATTCGTCCACAGACCCCGAACCGCCCGGCATCGGCATGCAGGGGCGGACTCACAGTGAGGGCCGGCAGAGGTGCAGCCGTTGGTGTTGTCGCCGAAGGTGTGGATGTGCATGCCACGCTTGGCGCTGGCGTCGTGGCCGGTGATGTCCCAAGAGACCGTGGTGGGAGCCGACTCGGAGTCCTGCTCGAAGGTGATGGTGCCAGTGATCTTGGAGTCACCGCGGACGACGCAAACTGCAACGCACGAGAGCGGTTAGCCACTGCTGTATCTCGACAACCCTGATGTCTCCTCGCCGTCTATCCCCAGCGCTAAACGGGCAATCAGGGGGTTTTCCGGGCCGTCTCATAGGGCTGAGGCCATCAAGGTCATCCAGTCGTGTCCCGGCGAGCGTTGAGAAACCCGCTCAAAACAGCTCGAACCCCCTCCTTCGCGCCAGCCATGACGCATGCGCTGTGCGAGTATAAAGAGCCAGGCCGTTCCCATCGACACCCTGGATCTGGGGAAGCGGAGACCGTACCTGCTTTGACCATTTTGGATGATTTAGCTTGTCGCGGACAGGCGAATTGTGCTGGATGGTGTTTTGGGCGATTGCGGGAGCTGGGGAAGATTCGAGATGATGGATGCAGTGAGGGGGAAGAGGAGAAAGCCGCGAAAGGGTTTTGAGGAGCTCCTGAATCTACCCGCTGTTCGCACCGTCCGACAGCCCGCCCGCCCGCTCGCCTGGATTTCCAGGCCAGGCCAGGCCAGACCAGCCGAACCGAGCCTGGAAATCCACTGCACCGTCAAACAACCACAGCAACAGCGGGAGGGGAGCTCTTGCCACTGGAATCCAGCAATCGAAGCTCCAGAAGGTGGGGTTGTGACAGGGCAACCACCAACGGCAGCTCCTGCCCCGCTTCCTGATTGCCGTCATTCTGATCTAAATTGGTGCTGACAAATTGCATCATCGCTGCATCCGCGACGTCTTGAAACGGAGCGCGGAACGCCGAGCCGGGATCGGAGCTTGACGGGAGGCAATTATTTGGAATTCACAGCAGCGTGATAATGGCTTGCTTCAATGCTTCACGAGATGCTTCAAAAGGATCGAGCCAGCCAGTCACCACAGCTTCAGCGTCTTCACCCCGCCAAACTTGAAAAAACATGAATGCGGGGTTGTGCTGGTTATGTTGCTACCCTAGATGGCTGTGAGGGCTTCTCGCTCCCAAGAAGGTAGTATATCCAGAAGAAGTTAAGTACTTCCATCTGTCTATCCTAGGTTTCGTTACATATTTCCGCTTCTCTCGACTTATATATCCGAGTGTGCTTGTATAAACCCGAGCTGGAAAGTGATAGGATGGTAGCATGCTGTGCGGAGATATCCGCTCTGTAACCCCGCCGCAACAACAAAATGCCTTTACATGGATATTCCCAAACAAAGCGGATATTGAGCTCATACTATATACGCCGTTCCAGAAAGATGTTTCTGCTGCTGAATGCTCGCACATGCTTGGACTCGGCTTGCATATCAATGGCGGCAAGGTCCAGTGATGTGGGAATCTCTAGACTTCCTATGGTCCTGGGTCTCCTCTGTTTCAGACGGCGACATCAAGCTGTATTCCGACACCGGGCTCACATATCAATCGGAAAGAAATGGCCTCGCGTGCCCAAGCTTCCTCCCTGCTTTGCTCCGTTCCCGATCACGGATGGCCCGAGAGCTTTCCGGACCGTGTTCGGCTTCGGCAGCTGGGTCCGGCGCCTAGCTCCCGTGTCCCCACACAGTCCCGGAGCGTTCGACTTACACGACAGAACTGATGGTATACATGCTCGTTTCGACACGATAGATTATTGGATTGTTCGGTTTGAGATTATCGAGAGGTTGAATGTGGCTAATATACCTCAACAACCTCAAGATTTTCTTTGGCTGAGACAAAATCATCATGGTGTTATTGCTGAGGCCTAAGACGCTTACAGTGAACACCTTTGCCGTTGTCATGGTGGCTGAACGATGGATGACCCATCTTCATCTATGAGGTGGCTCTTGACTGGGTTGAAGGAAAGGTTGACTGCGTTGCTTCCACGTGCCTTGATTAGCCACATGATGAGCTTCAGGACAAATGCTAGACTGGAACATCAAGACACCAGAACACTGCGACTTTGCGCATGCAACTGGATATGTTTGCTCAAAGCAGCAATTTTCGGTACTCCATGAATTGAGTTGTGTGTTTTTCTGTCTGACTCTGACATAGGAAATAACATCCCTAATATGCCAACCCCATACCGTCGTCCATGACAGACCAGTGCCCCGTTCCTGATTAGAAAACGGAAACGACCAAGCCAATCGGTCACCTAGATGGAGTTGGCTACGCGAATTGCATCGCAGGATCTTGTAAAGTCAGATTCTATACTGGTAGAAAGGTGATAGCAGGGAGAAAGAAAGCCACGTACCAATTTTCGGCCTTGATGTGGGTAGGGATACTGGGTCCAGCCTCGTCAACGCTGGGCTCCGCTGAGAGTGTCTCGGATCGTTCCGTTGGGTGGGAGGAACTCTCTGCCGGAGACTGTTCGGCTGCCACTTCAGGAACCGACGCGGGACTAACTCTGGATGGCCCTGCAGCTGCCCTTCTAGCTGATTCATCTTCTTCATTCTGAGTCGAATGAGGCTGGCGTCGTTTCAGGGTTTCGGAAACAGGCTGGTCTTCTCCGCTGTGGTCATGGAGTCCAGCGAATTGGCGCTCCTTGATACCCAGGACACCTTCTAACATCTCGACGCATCGGCCGGGCTTGCTATCTACAAAATGACGGAGTACTGTTGCCTCATCGGGGGCATTCGATTGGGATTCTGTCGCCTCCTGGGGATCAGGTTTGAGGTCGTAAAACTCCATAAGATGATAGAGAGCCTCCCCGTTGAAGTTAGTGTTCCGGGAGTCTCTCAGTCTGTAGAAGGCTCTGGCATTTTGTGGAAAGAACTTGGAGCTTGGCTGGATCAATTTGTCGTTTACCAGATCGTGGGCGGGAAGGGCAGTGATGGGCGAAAGAGCGTCTCTGACATTGAAGTTCCGGAAGCGAGCCTGCAATTGGAGAGTTCGGAGCTCTACGGAATTGCAGTGAGTACCAAAGAGTAGCATGAGTTTCTTCAGGTCGCCGGTGCATTCAGCGAGGTCTTCGGTCAACTGGCCAGCCTCGTGACGTAAGTCGGTGAACTCTTCCTTCAGCTCGTCGACATAACGGCGAATATCTTCGAGTTCGCCCTTGAGGACTTCATCATCCTTGGAGAGACCGGAAGAGCCGTCACGAGAGGATTGCATTGCGAGGGTATCAAAAACAAAGATCGAACGAGGGCTAAAGACGAGGAGAAGTGCAGGTCAAAGCTTCAAATAAGCGGAACGGAGATCAGAGAGATGGGCCAGAGTCTCCCTATCAATAACTTTTGTTTCGCTCAACAGAATAAGGGCTAAATTGACGACGCTGAAGCAGTCAAAATATCAGGCTAGATTAGAAAGATTGTAAAGGTTTGAAAATGGGCTGAGAATGTGAGCATTGACGGAGTTGAGATGTCGACTGCGGGGTAGGCGGTCGTTGGTGAAGCATGGGCTGAGACACCCTGCGCTTAATAAGCGCCTGCACGTGAATTGTCTGGATGTGATTCGATGCAGACAAGCATCGTGCATCTGGACACTTGGCTGCAGAAATGTTTGGCGTTTGGTATCTGTAGGGGTTGCCCGGAACGTTGTAGGAGGTGTAGATATGTTTTGTTGGTTCTTTAGCGGGTAGTCCGCCACTTCAATAGTGTTTAAACGTTGTTAGTTCGTGGCGGCCCCATATGGTCTATATCTGACAGAACTGGTAACGTTTCCGTCGACGAACCCGCAGTTGAAACAGGAAGGATTTCCCATCCAGCCAGAACAGATCATCGTCAATCTCATGCACGCTCAGGATTGATGAGGTAAGAAGATAGGTGTCCTGGTCCATTGTTAAATTGAAGGACGGGAAGAACGGTCGGAAAGGACACTGTGGCGCTGACGAGCGGCATGACTGTGAGCAGAGGATAAATCTTCAACGGGACCAGAAACAAGGCACGGATGATGAAGCACTCGGGAGAGAGCCGCGATGCAGAGGTGATTTACTGTCCCAGCTCCGGCCGCAATACGGGCAATGGCTCCCGTCTTAAAGCCCCAGGTCCGGGGACCGGCATCATGGAGATGAGCTACAAGTATGTTTCCCACAGGCCGGTGACACCGTAAAATGGGTCGTTTTCGTGTTCCTCAGCCGACGGGAAGGAATACGAGACGGTCACCTAGTGCTGAGGTTGACGGGCAGAGAGATGCCGAGTCGCTACCCGTGAATACGGTCGGCGGCATAATTGCATAGCATACTTGTACGCTTTCGCCTGCACAACGGGACACGGCAGGGGACCAGCGGCGATAATGCCCTGCGGAAAGCCGCCATGTCGACGGGATTCATTTCATCTGTAGGGCTGGGCTAGGCTGTTGCGTCGGGTACGCCGTCGTCAGAGAATCCAATTGCTGTGCGTGCATGTTCTGACGTGGAGACGTGGAGAGCTCGGCTGGCTGGCTGGCTGGCTGGCTGGCTGGCTGGCTGCAGTGAGATTCCCACCCGACTGCTGGCCGGGGCACCGTTTTATACGGGGCGCCAGGGTCCTCCAACAACTGCACCTATGTATCCAGGCTGGTGAGACGCTGCACGCACCGTTCCCTGATAATGATTGTTTGTGGGTGTGACCGCCAGAATACGGACACTAACGGGTAGTCTGCAACGCACCTCACCGGCCTCTTCTCACGCGCCGAGTACATGCGCTGTACCTCTCGGAAGTATTTGCGCCAGCCGGGACTTTCCAGGGACATTGCATGGGGCGCCTTTCGGGGTCTCGTTTTAGGGCCTTTGGCAACGCTCTGCGGGACTCTCCTGGGGCGTTCCCGCGATTGTGTGTGGCTCGAAGCCCCGTGATTGGCTGCAGGGTGAAACGGTGTCCCGGCAGCACGTCACAATGGTTCCAGCGGGTTACAGCAGCCAAGGTCCCCTGGAAAGTGCTGTAACTGGCCAGCCCTGTGCAGGCGGGCGGGCGTGAGGTGAGCACATGCATCCATCCCGTCTCAGCATTCCTGCTGGATGATCCCCGCCCGAGGCAGAGAGAGAGAGAGACAAGAACAGAGGGTAGATGGGCATAGAGCAAGCGCTGACGTAGTTGACTGGGAACTGCCCCCGGGGCCTTCTCCAAGGCTGACTTGGAGCAGGGAAACGAAGGAGGCGAATGCAAGATGAGAGAGGCAGCCCAGCAGCAGAGCATCAGCGACGAACCCCGCCTCTAGGTAGGTACCTTCTCCCCCCACCGTGCTGGGATTGTGGCTTGGGCCCTTTTTCTACGTTGCCCGTTAGCGTTTAAGCCTCCGTCTAGGACGCTCCCAGGCTCCTTCCTAGGTGTGCTAACTGCTGTAGGTCTCATCACTCGCGGGCCATCCCTCCATCCCTCCATCCATCCCTCCATCTCACCAGCAGCAAGCATGGGGAGCTTTGCAGCCTGATCTTCTTCAGTGACGTTTCGCTGCTAGCCCATGCTCGCCCTCTCATCTCATCCCATCTCTCTCCACCAATGCCCAGCGGGTGAATCAGCCGGCATCTCCATCTTCTTTGTCTGGGCACGCCTGCTTCACACACTCGGAAAGCCTCGACAGCCACCGCCACGAGGCCGCAAACCGCTGCGCCGCATTGCATCTGCGACTCGACCGTCTTCGAGTCCCCTAAAGCCGTCGTCTCGAGACGCTGTGGCAGAGCCTCCTCCTCCTCCGCTCGCTTCCTAACCCGCACCCACCTCGCTCTACAAGTACCTACCTACTCTGCTAGTCATCGCTCCAACCGTCCTAATCGCCGAGGCTGCCCTGCCACACAGACCTCACAAGAGTAACAGACCAGACAGACAGACAGACAGACAGAGTAGGACTCGGAGTCTCTTCTGCTTCTTCTTCTGCTGCTGCTTTCCCTCCCACCCGCTCCATGTGATCCGCCGCCCGCCATCCTCTGTCACCGAACCCGTTCAAGGTCGCAATCTAAAGGACGCGCCCAGAGGCTGACCCGCCGGGTCCAGCTGGCTCGCTGACAGCCCTCCTCACCTTCTTCTCGACTACACGCTTCCTCTCTCACCGTTGCCTCGGCCGCGGCCTCTCGATTCGTCGACGACATGTCATTCCGCAACAACTACGGCTATGTGCCGCCGGCCCAGTATCCCGTCTCCGGCCAGCCCGCAGACCAGCAGCAGCAGCAGCAGCATCAGCAACAACTACAGCATCAGCAGGCACAGCAGCAGCCATACGGTGGCATGGCTCGACGGTCCAGCTTCAACACTGGCGACGACTCGGCCTACTACGCCCAACAACAACAACAACAACAGCAGCAACAGCCTGCGCCGGACCGCTCGCCCGCCTTCAGCAATGCGGCGCCGGTGGCGGGAGGGGACGAGCTCTTCTTGACGACTGGTCATGGCCTGGCGCAGACGGCTGCTGGTGCTCGATCGTCTTACGGCTCCAACAACGCCGTGCTCTCGGGCTACCAGCACCACTACCAGGACACGCCGCCGACGCCGACGCATTCGTATAATCCGCAGAGCTTCGCCTCGACCTCGTCCGGCTTTGCGCGGTCGCAGTCCACCACCACGCTGCCCTACCATCACCAGCAGCCGCCCGCTCACCAGGCCCCGGCTCGCTATGCCTCGACCGCCGGCTCCTACACGACGTCCCAGCCCGCCGCCTACACGCCGCAAGCCTATAATCCTGCCGCCTATGCGAGCACCGGAGTGCCACAACGGACACCCACGTATGGCGGCTACAACACGTATGGCACGGGCTACAGTAACACGGCCGCCTCGCCCACCTATGGTGCGCAGTCGCCGAATGCGACCTACACGACCAACTTCCCCCAGGCTGCTCACTCGCCCGCCCTGTCGTCGCCGCGGTACGATCAGCCGCTCCAGAGCCCTCCGCTGTCGAGCACCTCCAACTCGCAGGTGCAGACGCCGACATACGACCAGCGCTACCAGTACTCAGAATACGGCTCCAATGGGACGAGCCCGGCTGCCGTCGCCGCTGCTACCGCCCCCTCCTCATACACCAGCACTTCGCAGGCCCCGTATCCGACTACTACTCAGATGCCTGTAGGCCCGTACTACAATGCAACGGATTCCAACTCTCTCTATAACCGCGTCTCTCGCTCAAACTCGCAGAATTCACCCATGGCGTCACCTCCACAACCGCAAACATCTCCGGGACTGCAGAGACACCCCACCAATGCGCCGCTCCCGAGTCGACCGGCGGAAGAGTACAGCGAGGAGCCTCGATGGAACTACAGCGGAGCCCAGCAGTCTCACAACGATTACGGTGATGAGCGAGTCACCCAGGAGAGCATCATGCAGGACATCGAGGCTGAGCTGGGAGGATCTCATCAGGGGCGGCCTCTCCCGGATGTCAACGGGCAGTACACCGAAGAAGATATCCAGCAATTGCGACGCTACGATTCAGGGGCTACCACGATTGCGGCCGAGCCGAGTCGCTCTGGCTCTCACCGATCCCAGGGCCACTACGACGACGACGATGACGATCCAGAGGGCACTGCCGGCGTCCTGGCCATGCAGCAGGCTGAGCTTGAAGACCGTCGGTTCAGCGGCACTACTTTTGGCAGCACCAGCTTTGGCTATGCCGACATGCCGGTCGTTTCGAACCCCCTCCCCCCTCCGCCAGAGGAGCAAGCCCAGAGCAGTGACAGCGATTTCGGCGGCATGGACCTGGGCATGCTGAGCGGTGGCTTTGGCGGTAACCTGACATATGACAACAATGTAGGATCCCCGCCAGTCCCCGGACAGGATGCTTCCCGACCATTACCGACACCCGGAGGAGGTTACTTCAACCCGGCGTATCAAAATAACGAGAGCATACCTGCATTCCGCAGTGCTGAGATCGACTATGGCGGCACGGGCGGATTGCAAGCTCCAGACGCTCATCGTCTGAGCTACGATGAAGGCCAGGACGAGCGCGTGTCGATCCATTCACACCAAAGCGGTACCGGTACTGAGTCTCCCAATAATAATGATTACGGCGACTTATTCTATCACCCAGGACTTTCAAACCGGCCCCTTCCCGCAGTCCCCCAGGGACCGGGCTCTGACAGTAGCTCTATGCTTTCCGTCCAGGTTAAGAACCAGCAATACCATTCACCCTCGCGGAGTGGAGGATCTGGATACGGCCAACCCGACACCCCCGAGAACTACTACTCTGGCTATGTTGCTCCTCAACAGCCCGAGAGGTCAATCTCTCTCTCAGCGCACACCTACACTCCCCAGGTTCAGGCTCCGGCACGGTCGAGGACGGATGCTGCAGAAGAGCGCAAGAAGATGAGCCGACAGCAGCAGAACAACCTCATGGTGACGCAAGGACCAATGATGGAGTATGAGACTGGAAGCAATGCGGGCTCGGTGGCCGCTTTCGACGGCATCACGTTGCCCAGCGGACGCAAGAAGAAGTTTGTGCCATCAAAGATGAATGCTGCCGACTTCCGCAGGTGTCTCGAGCCGTGGGCGTTGAGCGGCGTTGAGGCGTGGGTGCGAGACATGGCCGAAGGTGAACTCGACTTACGCACTAAGACCGTGGAAGAAGCGTTGATCACTCTATTTACTGCCAAGATTCCTACTATGAATGTGGCCGATGCAGAGGTTCTCAGCAGCCGGGTGGTCTCCCTCATGCTCGAGGCTTCAGTGTTGGTGCCCGACGAGGAATGGGTCAAGTTTGGCGAAGGCCATATATCGGGCGTGCTCTGGCAGCTCACCGGCTCGGGCTGCTATGCGCCGAAGCTGCACGAGGAGGAGATCAGTGGACGATGTTACTCGTACCACTGCACAAGAACCCTGAAGAAGGTTGATTTGGATGACCTAATGCCCCAGGAGGCCAAGCCACCGGATGACTGGCATGTCTTTTACAAGCTGAAGAAGGAGGATTGGGAGTCGAAGCCGAAGAAGGAGGTAGAACGACAAAACATCCTTCACGAGGTGGTGACGGGAGAAGAGAACTATATCAAGCAGCTCGACATCTTCCGAACCCTGTACCGAGACCGTTTGCGGTTAAGCAACCCACCGATCCTGAGACCGGACAAACGGGATAAGTTCCTGGAGGCGGTCTTCGGGAAGATCGAAACGGTGCAGGACATCAACAAGGATCACCTGCTGGCCCAGCTGAAGTACCGACAGCAGGAGCAAGGACCCTGGATCACGGGATTCAGCGATCTGTTCCGTGAGTGGATTCGAAAGGCCAAGTCGGTTTACATCGAGTATGCCTCAGCGTATCCTCGCGCTGTGTATATGGTCCGCAGGGAGGCCGATCGCAACATCCTCTTCAAGCGGTTCTTGGAAGACACGGCGAAGATGAGGCAGTCGTTGAAACAGGACTGGACGCACTATCTGATCACGCCGCTGCAACGTCTGCAGCGATACATCCTGCTGCTTGAGAGCGTGGATCACAAGATGCTTGGGGAGAGCGAGGAGAAGACGAACCTCGCAAAGGCCATTAGCGAGATCAAGATCGTCACCCACGAGTGTGATGCCAAGGTCGCCGAGATGAACAAGCGGGTTGAGATTATGGATCTTAACAGGATGCTGGTTCTTCGCCCGGGCTTCCAATCGGTGCTCAACTTGGACCACCTCGGCCGTGAGCTGATCTGGCAGGGTGATATGCAGCGGATGGGTTCTAAGGGAGTGAGATGGGTTGATACGCACGCGATCCTGTTTGACCACTACTTCATCATGGCCAAGGCAGTCACGCCCAAAGAAGGGAAGGGGGAGAAAAAGTATGATGTTTCGAGAGAGGTAATACGCCCCTGTCACTTTGCTTAGTCTATGAGCCTCCGTACTGACTGACATGCGTTAGCCCATTCCTATGCCTCTTTTGTTCTTGGAGAGCATGAACGACGAGGCTATCCAGATACGAAAGGGCATCACAGCGCCCCTGGGTCGGACCACGGCTGCTGCTACCTCTGGCACTCAGCTTAACAAGGTGACCAGCAACAACAGCGGCCGCCCGGGTCTGGAGCACGCGGCCACAGGCTCCTCGATAGGCTCCGGACTGACCCCCATTGGCTCTAACGATGCCGAGGGCAAGATTCTCTACCCGTTCAAGGTGAAGCATCTAGGCCACGAGATCTACACGCTCTATGCGTCGTCGGCCAAGGACCGACTCGACTGGTGTAATAAGATCATCGAGACCAAGACGCGGCACGCGAAGGCGCTGTTCTCACAGAACGCAGAGCCCTTCCGGCTGCGAGTGCTTGCCGACGCCGCTTTCCACTACGACCCGACGTCCTTCTATGCGCGGTCTGCGGGCGTCCCTGTCAAGGGCACACCGCTGGACCGGGCAATTCAGGATATCGAGGGCGTGCTGGGGCCTGCTCAGGGAGTTGCACCGGTGTGTAGAGCACAGGTGAACTGCGCTACAGGCTTTATGGCGTTTGGCAAGGCGGTCATTGCGATTGGAACGGACTACGGCGTGTTCATCTCGGACCCGTCGAACCCCCGTGGATGGCAACGGGTAAGTTGACTTTTATGATGCCCTGCCTCCCATGATCAGAAGTGGCTGGCTAACAGCAGTAACAGACGGTGCAAGCGAGCAAGGTCACTCAGATCGCAGTCTTGGAAGACTTCTCAGTGTGTCTCATCATTGCAGACAAGAGCCTCATCTCCTACCCCTTGGACGTCATCGCGCCAGTGTCCGAGTTCGCAGCCCCCCTGAACGACAACCCGCGACGGGCCCCCGTACGTCTGGCCAAGGACGTCACCTACTTTGCAACCGCCAAGATGAAGGACCGGATGCTGCTCTTCTACAAGCGCAAAGAAGGCCTGCACACGTCCTTCAAGGTGCTCGAGCCCATCTTCCAGAAGTCCACGGAGAAGAAGTCGCGCCTCTTTGGCGGACGCCGCGGCGCCTCGGGCGGCAACACCGAGACCTTCCGTGACTTTGACGAGTTCTTCTTCCCGACCGAGTGCTACTCGCTCAGCCTGTTCCAGACGTACATCGCCGTCGCCACCGCCAAGGGCATCGAGATGCTCACCCTGGACAAGAAGCAGCCCATGAGCATCCCCGACCTCAAAACGCCCGCCATCGCCAACATCGCCTCCCGCATCCGCGACCAGCGGCCCCTCGGCATGTTCCGCCTCAACGACAACGAGTTCCTCCTCACCTACGAGGACTGCGCCGTCTACGTCGACAAGCACGGCGAGGTCTCGCGCACCCTCATCATGGAGTACACCGGCAAGGCCAAGAAGGCCCGCGGCGCCACCATGTTCGGCCAGTACCTGCTGCTCTTCAACGAGGACTACGTCGAGGTGCGCAACGCCGAGAACGGCCGCCTGCGCCAGATCATCGCCGGCCGCGACGTCCGCGTGCTGGACTACGGCGTGCGCGGCCCGACCGGCGGCTCGTCGCTGCACCAGAGCAATGGCCATATGCTCTCGCCCAACGGCAACGACGGGAGCAAAGGCACCGTTAAGATCGCCATGAGCCATCCCGAGCTGCAGGGCCGGCAGATCGTGCTGGAGATGCTGCTGAACGACGGGCACATGGAGAAGTGATAACGATGTGAAACGGCCGCGGGGAGGGCATGACTTGGATACCTCACTTGGAGCGGATTTCTGTCTTTTTTTTTCTTCTTTTCTTTTCACGACATCTAGGACCGACCCCCTTTTGCGTATGCGTGGCGTTGGGGCGGACGACGGTGCTGGGGCAGTGGTATATAAATAAAACGAGGGCAGGTCCTGGGATGAATGAAGACGAGAGTTTCAATTGCCGTGGCAGACGTGATGAAGCTGACGAATTACGGTGTTGATGATGGGTTACAAGGCTGGGACATCATGATGGATGATGCATGAAGGAAAGTCATCTTTGCACAGTTCCATAGAGATCTTGTTTGAAATGTCTCGGTAATACTCAAACAGAGGACCTTACAAGAGAAGGCGAAGCTGCCTCTACGAACACCTCTCCGTCCAGTTGCTCTATTTTCCCAGCCAGGATTGTGTTTCTCAACAAAGGATCCAACACACAGCGCATCATCATCCTGTCCTTTAAGCCTTGACGGCCTTGATCTCCTCCTTGGCCTCAGCGACGTCCTTCTTCACGTCCTCGACAACACCAGCGAGGCCCTTCTTCTTCTCGGACTCGTACATGGCGATGCGGCTGATCTGGACAAGGCCGACCAGGCCCAGGAAGAAGTTGACGGCGGCGAGGCTAGAGGCGCATTAGGAAAGTTGGTCGGGAGAGGGAGTAAGCACGTACAGGTAGTTCTTGGGCTTGATGATCAGGCACCATCGCGTCCAGATGATGCCGGTGCAGGTCAGGGCCAGGTTCTGGGTGAAGGACAGCTTCTCGGCGGGACGCGCAAAGTCGGAGATGCCCGCAAGGACGAGAGCCCACTGCGCACACCATCAGTCAGTACATACATGTTCCATTCGAAGTCGGGGATTCGTATCGGGAGCGAAGGATAGCGACGAACCTTCATCACAGGAGCCCTATCGCAGAAACCCAGGGGTCAGCAACCTCTCAACCACTCCCATCGCAGCAGCACCACAACTCACCAAAAGTGCACCGTCTTGAAGCCAATCTCGCTCTCCCACATGCGCTTGAACCAGCCCTGCTGCTGCCGCGCCTGCGCGCCCTCGGCCGTGCTCTGCCACCGTCGTCCACCCTGGTTGAAACGGAAGCCCGTGTTGGGCCTGGAGAAGGCCTGGCGCGTGGGGAAGGCGCTCTGGCGGAACAGCGGGCGCGAGGCGCGCAGGATCGAGGACGTCGTGGTCGTCGAGGCCATGGCTGGTGAATAAGGGGTGACTGTTTGAGGAGAGAGAGAGAGCGTTGAGTCAACTTTTTGCGAGGAGCTAGGATTGGGAGGTTTTGGGTGGGGGCGCGGTGGGAGATCGGTGTTGGTGAGAAGGCGATACAAGGGAAAATGGGATTATTCCAATGGGAAATCGGCAGATCGGGGAGGAGGGGGGAGGAACGCACTGCTTGTGGCCGACTGTGCTTTGAGGCTTCGCCTTGTATCGTATCGCTCGAGAGAAAATGGTGACAGGTCCAAGTTCACCAGAATCCCAAGTGACTGACGTCCGAACTAACCTGGGACACTCTCCAGGCGTTCCTGCTCGCCCTCCGCTGCCGCTCCTTCCTCGCCTCTCTGCGGTATCTCGTCGGCCGGAGATAAGCCGGCACCGGCATCGCTGGGAAATCGCGGTTGCGCCCCTTCCGGCAGTTAGTTTCTCCGGGCGCCGATTCTGCCCGCTTAGGTAAGGCGGCTGGCTTGCTTGCCAACCACGAGCTGCCAATTAGCAACGGGCGAAGATATTCCCGGTGTTGCTGCTGCTGCTGCTGCTCGACGACCATCTTCCGCGATCATCTTCGACAGACACACTTCGACTCCAGCCATGGCGAGCAAGTACGCTTTTACCAAGAGCCTCAAGGAGGTGCGCTTCTTGTTCTGCCAGACGTCGGAGCAGAGCGCTGCTGTGCGGTATGTTCTTCTCCGTCTTCCCGGCCGTCAATGCCAAAGCCGAGATCTATTGGACCTCGACAATTGCGCATGAACAGCCTCTTCCAGCGCCCAATTGACCTTGCACGAGCTCCCAGAATCTTCTGCTAACGCCCAGTCTCTCCAGCTCGTTCCTCACCCGCGCCTACCCGACCATGAAGCGCAACAACCCCAACATCCCCATCCTCATCCGCGAAGCCGCCGGCACCCAGCCCAAGGTCTACGCCCGCTACGGTAGGCCCGGCCTCACCTAGAGGTACTATCTTGCGCTGCTTTCTAACGAGTTTCCCCAGAGTTTGGCAACGAAAAGTCCCAGATCCTCGAGGGCCTCACCGACAAGCAGATCGAGGAGACCGTCACCGGCATGGTCAAGGCGGCGCAATAGACAGGGAGGGAGAGTTGGGAGAGTGGAATGTACGAGACTAGATTTGCGGGAGTGATGAGATGGGGACGCAAACGGGTCGAGGCAGCATCACGACTCTACTGCTGGGCTTGATGACGACCATGTATATATCTGAAGGGAGGAAATACTAAAGTGTACCAATTACTGACTTGAGACACGCACGAAATTCCGTCAACAATGTTCTTCACCGGTAAGATACGTCCGACTTGATTATAAATAACCGCCCTCGATCTGAGGCCAGCATTAGCATTATAATTAAGAGGCATTTGCCATTACAATTAAGAAGCTGAAACAGCCAATTCAAGAGCTATTAAACACTGGAAATTTCTTGTCGCTCATGACCTGAAGACCCAAGAGCAATCCTTGCCAAGCTAGACATTATCCAGGCACCCAGTTAAGGTGTGTGCCATGTGCGCTCAGATGCGCTGCCAGGTCAATCATCGCTGTAAGCCCAAAAGAAGAATACCACCAAAGCATATAAATAATTAATCCTACGTCCGAAATGATTTATCCCTATCCCTACCAAAGCAATGTCCTTTAGAGCAACCTAGCTAGCAATTTCCTTGCCGTACCTGTTCCCTTTCCCGTCCTCCGTTTTATCATTCCTCTAGCAAATGGTGCAAGAAGCCTCATTCGTTGTCATTGGGTTGCGAACTCGGCACTGTTGCGCTTGGTCCGGGCTGATCACTCGACGCCTCCATCTCTGCCAGTTTCTGAGCTATTGCTTTCCCTTCTTTCTTGCTTAGGGTTGGCCAATCCCGTGTGTCCAAGTCCGGGGGTCGTCTCCATGGCTCCGGCTCGGGAACTGGCGGCGGTGGCGGCAGCGGCTCAGATCCCTCCGGCTTCTTGGCCTTCTTCTTCTTCTTTTTTTTAGACTTGGTGCCGGGGGAGTTCTCTCCTCCCTCAGCTGGCTCATCCGCTGGCTGAGTATCCTTCTGGGACCCTTGCTGAGCCCCCTCTTCTTTCCGACTTTTCATCATCTGCTTATAGTACTCATCTACCTGTGCAGATTTTGGTTCTTTGAACAGCATCTCACGTTGCTGATCTGTCAATTGGGCCTCGACGTCTGAAGCGTTCTTGCACTGCCCTTCATCCGGTCCAGGCCAGGGTGCATCCCTCGGGATTTTGTTAGAAATCCTATCGTGGGCATCCTTCCTGTTGGCCGCCGCCCTCACACAACCCAACATCTCCGCCTTCTTAGGGTCCATCCCCCTCAGATCGTGGTAGAGGTTGGCCAGTGTGTGCGCAGCGGCGTACTCTTCTGGTGACGGTTTCCGTTCTGGTTTCTTAGACGCGACAGATGTATAATAGGGCGGGCCCTTCTGCATATCCGAGTCCTTTTGCACAGCAGAATCCTCCGCGTCCTTTTGCGCAGGAGACGGCTTTGGTGCCGCACTCGGTGCCGGCTTACGGCCTCGTCGATGCTTGGACATTCTGAGAGATCCGCCTGCGTCAGCTCGATATCCCTTACGGTTGGCACTGTCTGTTCGCGTGCTTGGCCCAGCCTGTGTGTCTGCCGTTCTCGAGAACGTGTGTTGAGGTGACGTAGCAGTAGAATTCTTAGGGGCCTGCTGTTGCTCGTTCTTTTTCTGGAAACCCGAGGTGCGTCTTCCGCCTTTATAGGCGTCAGTGGCAGTACTGTCCTCCGGGTTCTTGGACGCGGCCGAAAGCCGGGAAAAATAATTTTCAGGAACCTCTCCGGTTGCCTTCGTCGTCACGACTTTCGAAGTAGGTGAGTTTTCCGTAGAAACCCTTCTGTCCTTCGAACTTTGTTTCTTGGCTTTTCGGGGAGTGATCTCGGTCCAGCCATCTTCGGCTTTCGTAGGGGTCCTCGGCGTTGGTGTTGTAGGCCGAGTGACAGTATGAGTAGTTGATCTCTTCGGAGATGCTGATGCTCGACCGGACTTCGTGGGAGTCAGGCAAGGTTCCTAAGGCTTCTTGCCGCTGACATCCCTCTCCAGTCGTCTTTCTTGCCCGTTTGTCACCTTCACTGTCGAGATAGAGGCCGGGACTGACGCAGTTCTCGACTGCAATTCTTTGCCGTGACGCTTCCTAGCCTTCTCGACAAGCTTCTGCACGTCAACGATGCCCCTTGCTTTGGCGTTGCTTCCCGCTCCGCCGGGGCTTTCGGGTGATGGCAACTCCTTATTCGCAGAGGGGGAGATACGGCAAGCATCTGCATAGCTGAAAGAAGGTTTCTTCGCTGCTTGTAGGCTGCTGCCCGACTCGTGATTCGGAGAGGTTCGCTTCGAAGTCAACGACGACTCTATATTCGGGAACTCATCATCTGCCCACATGCTGGTACTTTTCTGATGCGTGGAGTGCGCCGCGTCAACTCTCGACTCTTGCTGACCAGTTGACCCTGCTGAGACGGAGGCATACGTCCTAGGTAGACAAACTCGCGCCACAACTGAGCACCTGTCTTGTTCAGACTCACTATCATGCAAAAGGGTGTCCATAACAGGTGGGAGGGGTGCATCCTCGCTTAAGACTTCCTTTGGTGACTCAATCTCAACCTTTAAGGCAGCAACAGGCTCTTGATGTTCTTCCTTCTTCTCGTCCCGGGAAGATGGCGGTTCAGCAGATTCGACAGACTGCTCTTGGCCTGCCGCTGTCTCAGTTTGGGTTCCTGAAGATCGCATTTGAGGTACTGTGGCCTCCTGGCACTCGGGTTCCTGTCCACTGGACAAAGAGGTTGTCTCCGGCGCAGCTTGACCCTGATTGTCAGCAACCTGTGTAGGTTCGTGATGGGTTACCACGGGCACTGCCGAAGATTGAGTTTGACCTGCCATATCCCGAGAAAGTTCCTTGGAATTTCTGGGATCGTGGGGTGTAAGTGGAACACCTGCCATTCCCGATGCCTGGCGAGAGAAATGGTTCGGCTCTTGATGAGGAAAGTGAAGAGGATTCATGTGAGGCGCGTGAAGAGGATTTTGTTGTTGAAACAGAGGCCAATGAGTCTGCACGTGTTGTGGAGGGAAGCGATAGGCCCCAGGAATGAAAGGAGGCTGCGGAACAAAGTTCGGCGCCGCTGCCACGTTGTGCATTTGCATCCAAGAAGCGCCTCGTTGATTCGGGAGCAGCCGAGAAGTGGGAACGAAAGAATTAGGCGTGTACCCTGAGTACAGAGGTCTCTGGTTGGTGCGTGGATTGTCCTGGGGAGGCGACGTGCCGTGGCTCTTCACTGACCAGAACTTCCATTTCGATCGCAGCGAGGGAGAAAGGACCGCGCTGATAGAGCCATTCTTCGTCAACAGGTAGCGTAGTGTCAAGGCTTCAGGAACGTGTCTTTCCTCGGCAAACCTATCCGGCAGTTAGCGAACAGAGATGTAAGAGCGAACCTGGTTCAAGAACTCACCTCGCGAGAAACACATTATTCATATCCCTAACATTAGGAATCTCAAATACGTCCTGGACCAGTCCGACCTGTTGGCTGAGTGCCATTTTCAACTCGCCCCTAAGCTTGAATGACTTCATATCAACCGGGGCAGTTTCCACTCGGATGTGTATGGTGCGATTTCTCTCCTCACAAGCCTCACAATGGCACGGTACATACGGTGCTGAGGGTCCCCTGACACTACTATTAGGACAGTTGTACCGGCCCGAGGGACCTCTGCCCGGTTGAGGGGGAGGGTGGTAGAAGGGCTGTTGGTTCTCTCGAGATGTGTCCATCGTTGCGTTTTGGTTCTTAACCTGGTATGAAGCGGCAGCCCGGTTATCAGTGAAGCCGCGACGGTTCACCCTAAGTTTTCCAGTTTGCTGAGCCCGGTTGTCGAAGGTGCTTAGGCCCATTTGATGCTGGCGATCTGATCTACCGTCGCTGCTCGCGCGGTATTCAGCTCGGCTTGGGGATCCTTGCTGGACAGGTTGGCCCATTGGGAACTGTGGCTTCTTAGGCAAGTCGTAAAATGACTGTTGTCCGCCGCACAGCATCGACACGAATTGCAGTGGGTGATGTGGTAGAGGTCGTGCAGGACCGGGGGGAAACTGGTTTTGCGACGGAACGCCATAAGGCTGCTGCGGCATGTTCCCGTTTGCAACATGGTGTGAGTAGCCCAATGGCTGCTTAGGCGAATAGAGCGGGTTGGGCGTTAGAGGGGGCGGGATACGATCATGGGCCCTTTCCTGTAGAGGTGTCACGGTTATGCTGGGGATCCGTGACGGCCTCTCGTCGACGTTCTCCGTGGACGAGATGGCCGAGGCTGCATGCTAGGCAGTCGGCTCTGTCGCAGGAGATTGTCGCTCGCCATCGAAACCCTGCCTGGTAGGGGTCGCTTCATGAATGAATGGTAGCCGTTGAGTACTGAACCCCGCGGGAGCTGTGCGGTTCCCGAGACTCTCACCCGGCGACACTTCTTCCCGATCCAAATCAGGCGCACTCTTGGAGGGCGTGACAGGCTGCACAAGCGGCCTATCCTCGTCAAAGCATCCGGGTCCTGAAATGCTCTCAATGGGAGGGGCAGCCTCGGTTCCGACACTCGCAGGGGCTGACTGAGCATCGGCAGGCTCCTCGCTCGGGACATCCGCAGTGTCTACATTGCCAACACTGGGAGCTTGCTCAGAAGTGATGGTATGGTCTTCCGAAACGCTGTCTTCACCCTTCTCTGCATCCTTTTCGGCCAACCACTTGCGGACATAATCAGGGTTTGTGCCACAAACGATTATGGGCTTGGAGAACTTCTGAGGCGGAGTTGTAGGTGGCTCTGGGGTGATGTTGCAATCCGTTTCCTCCCTGTAACTAGCAATTGGGAAATCAGGCCATGTGTCTGGGCTTGGGATCTTGAATGGGCGCGCAGCTACTGATTGAAGGACCTTCATAGCCGAGGGTGGAGTCTGAATAGGGCCATCATAGGGCTCTGGGAGACCGACAGATCGTCTCAGTTCCTCAACCGCGGACATGGCTGACTTGGCCGGCGAGACTGCATGCACCGATCTGCGGCTGGCCGGGCTGGCATGGGGGCTGGGCTGGCTGTTCCCGCCATTGTCATGGAAGTTGTTCTCAACGTTCTGGTACATGACGGTAGGGGGTTGGGGCGAAGTCATGACATCCGATAGCGTAGGCGAGGGAGGAAGTACGGCTGCCGGACCAGCCTGGGGAACGCCATTCCAGGGGTAGGGGATTTGGCCAGCTATGTCTTGTCAGTTCTGTTACAGTGACAAAAGGCGAGTGTCTGTAGACTTACCAAGCCAATTTTCAACGTCTCCGTCTTTGTGGGATTGCTCAAGATACCTGGGTGCGGTTGCTCTCAGAGATCCATTTTGGATAACCAAATTCCGACGGTATGCTAGAGCATTTTCCAGGCGGCTCTCATCTTCACTGCTGAGATTGCCCAATGCGACCCAATCTTGGTCCTGATTGAGGAGGTCCTTGATTCCTTCCCCGTCCCACTCCTTCAGCCTATTGATGTTGCTCTCAGAGTGACACCAGAAATCAGCATAGGCTCCCACAACAACACCCGAAACGACCGGCAGGTGTAGGTCAATGTAGTCGTTCTCATGAGCCAATGTACCGAGAACATTGTAAAGGTTGCGAGCGCCAAGATGATAGATGTCGTAGGTATCGAAGTAGTCATGCAGCTCGATCGGCTCGAGGGGGGGTCTGATATGCTGGACCTGCTCCCAAAATATCTTTCGAATGGAATTGGCAACTCTCTGGACCTCTTCGGCGCACCAAAGATGGAGCTTGCGGCGCATCTCGACATGACGCTGGGTTCGCGGCGCTCGCTCACCATTACATGTCGAGAAAATGGCAGTGGCATTTGAGGGAGGATGGATGTAGAAGTCCGGAGAGAGCCAGTCCTCTTGATAATCTTGAGAGACACCGCCATCTTCCGGACCGTCATACATGGTGTACTCCCAGGGCAGGCCCTTGGGATAGAGCTTCGTAAAGAGAGGCCGGAGCTCGCTTGAGGGGAGATCTTCGCTCATCCATTTCATCCCCTCCCACGGGAGGCAGCGCAGGTGTTGCACGCTCTGGAACGCCCTGCTCACCTCTCGCCTGCGCTTGACGTCGTCAGCAAGCGTGAATATGGGGATGGTCTGGTTTTGGGCGAGTCCCTGCGGCGGCAGCCAGTTCGGTGGCGGGCAGTTCGACATGGTTGGCTGAGATGATCAGAAGCCACCCAAGAATGTAAAGATGCTATACAGCCTTGTGAATACCATGACATAATTAAAAGAAGTGGCGGTTGCGCATAGTGTTCTAATCAGGACGGGAATGGGGCGGATGGTGATGGTGTCAAGCAGGAAGATGTTGATGATTAATAGCGAAGACAGAAGGGAGCTTGCTTACCTCGGAAGAGATTACTAGGATCAGACCAAAAGAAATCTGCAAGAGCAAAACAAGTCCGAGATTTCTGAGACAGGCACAGGTCAGCCGTTAAGTCCAAGAGCAGGGAAAGAGCCAGGCAGAAAGGCTAAGGCAGATGTCTCGTATCAAAACAAGTGCCTGAAGTTCGGATGGAAGAAGTCAGAAGAAACTTACCAAGCAGAAGGCCTCTGCTTGACGAAGAGAGGGGAACCAAAGAGAGAGAGATAGAGAAAAGAACTAGGTAGTTCAGGACGGCTGACATCGATGAGCTTGTGGGAGAGACCGAAGCCGTGTTGAGAGTAAGGCTGCGGTGTTGAGGGTAAGGCTGCGGCGGATAGAAGGGCGGTTTCGTGCGAATGAGGGTGAAGAAGAGAAGAGGATGGAAGGGAGCTCGTGAGAGAAGAAAAACAACAAAAGGTGCAAAATCAGAGTGGTGGTGGAGCAAGGCTGTGGCCAAACAGGTCCTCTCGGAGTGACGAAGTGAATCCGAAGTGAGTTCAGAGTGAACGTTTTTGCAGTGAATCACTGACGATCCGGGCCGACCGTTGCAGACGGGGAACGCCTCACTTATACCTGGACGGGCAGCCCTCGAGAGCACGAGTCGACGACACTCAGAGGAAGCTATGAAAGCGAAAAAAGAGGGAAAGGAAAGGGACGAGATGAACACGAGCGCTGCCAGTTCAGCAAGAAAGCAAACATTCACCAACCCAATATGCAGCTTGCCCCAGCTTGGGGGTTATTGCTTACCCATGCATCTGCAGCTTGCTCTAGTGTTTGCCCGTGTTTGCGAGCGCCATCGCCTGGACTCTACCAGCCCACGGCCCCCTGCATCGACTCGAGACGCCGCTGAGCGCCTCTTCATGTGATGTGAGGCTGTCACCACTCACCATCTGTTTGACTTCGGGGGGGAGCAGCGTGGGTTGGGGCAGTGCGAGCAAGCAAGCAAACAACCCGGCTCGTCAGATCGGCTATGCAGGTACTTCCAAAAATTGAATCTTTTCATTTCGTCGTCTACCTACTTGTACACGGGAGTCCCGCCACCCGACGGGAGCCCTACCTTATACAGACAGCCACGCAGATATTTGCCAGATACTTCGCGGCGGGAGCGGAAAGTCGAGAGCCCTCGTAAATGACTGGGTGTCTATTTTTGTGCATTCAGCAGCTTGAGGATCTCGGACTCGTTGTCGCCGGCAATCGCCTTGCCATTGTTCCAATCGACCACCTGTAGCGTAGCAAACACACATTAGCCTGCTGCAGCCCACACAAGCGGGAAGCTTCCCAGCCCACATACCACCGGCCGCAGAAAGTTGTCCTTGCTCTGTTTGAAGATGCGCAGCGCATCCTTCTCCGTGTGCGCGCCCTTGACCACGCTGGGGATCTTGGCCTTGCCGACGTACTCGAGGATGGTCTGCACCTGGTCCTCCGTGGGCGCGTCCTCGGTGATGTTCAGCTCGAACTGCTCGCGCGCGGGCGTGGATTCAGAGCCCGCGGTGGCTTTGGCCGAGGCCTGCTTGAGGAGCGAGGCCACGCGCACTGAGGCCGGCGAGCTGGCCTTGTGGAAGAGCGTGACGATGTCGAGGGTCTTGTGCTTTGGCCGAGGTTAGCTGTTGCGGCTTGGTGGCGTGGGACGGGCGAGGAGCGGGACAAACAAATCGGAACATTTTGGAGGTTTGTCGAAGCTGTACGTGGCGGTTTGCTGCAAGAAACTGAGGTGCAATCGCGGCGTGAGGGTTGGATGTGGTCGGCAGAAGGTTTGCCGATTCTGGATAGCTTCTGGAGCTCGATAGCACCTGAAAGTGCCTGGCCATGATGACTTAATGGCTTTCGGAATTATGGGTGGCCCGTGCGGGGCTCCTTCTTCGGTCTCTGATCATGGCAGGCAGAAGACACGGCATGATCCATCCTCACAAACAAGGGACCGAAATAAGAGACACATTATTCAGTCGTCATTTGGATGTCTACCCAATCTCCTGAATTGTCGTATTGGTCACTCGATATTTTACATGTTGCTCACATCGCTCAATCATAAGCTTTCCAGCGTCGTCACCCGACGTTCTCCCCCCGGCGAACTCCCGTGATCCATCCTTCACAACCAGCACAGCATCATCTACTTCTTCTGCGGATACTTGGCCTGGATCTGCTCCTCCGAGAACTTCCGCGTGAGCCTCTTCAGCAGCGCGACCCGGCCCTCCATCGTGAGCTCCATCTGCGCGCCCATCGGCACCAGGCACCGCGCCAGCGTCTCGTAGTCCTTGATCATCAGCCGGAACGTCACCATCAGGTAGTCGATATTGTGGAAGACCAGCGCGCTCTCGCGGGCGTAGATGTGCTTCTGCTCCAGGAATGACACCGGGTGGTCCCGCCAGTGCCGCAACGGGTTGAGGTGGTGTGATGTGTGGTAGCCGTCATTGTAGCAGAAGCGGTTGCTCTTTGCGCCTTGTTAGTCGGGGTTCTTTCAGAAGGCGTCACCTAACTTACAGCAACATCAATGAGCGTGATGCTCGACCGGTAGTCTGAGTCTGGCTGCTCCTCATCCACAAATGCATGCTGCCCCCAGTTCCCAACCATGAGCCCGAACCGCATCAGAAACAGCGGCAGGAGGTACACGAAGAAGGTCGCGCGGCCATTGATCCGGCTGGCCACGTAATAGAAGCCGTAAGTGAGAAACTCGGATCCAGCGGCTTGAACCGCCATCAACCTGCGGTTCTTGCGCAGAAAGTACAGCGGCAGGTCGAGCCAGATCAAGAAGTAGAACCGGCCGACGTAGTGCAGAAAGTGGAAGATGTCGTCTCGCTGGTACCTCATCGTCGAAGACAGGTCGTCGGGCCCATTGCCCTCGACGTGATGGTGCTTGACATGGTGATAGAAGTAGGTGTTCCAGGTATGGCCCATCAGGGGATCCAGCACGTACGGGAACAGCCGGTCGATGAGCCAGAACCGCTTTGCCAAGATGCCTCGCATGTGAATGTGTTGGTGCATCATCAGCGTGTAAGTGCCGACGTAGTAAAACTGCATCGCCACGTGCAGTATCGCGTGCGGGTAGGAGAAGCTGTAAAAGAGATATGCTGCACTGGGTATCGTCGTGGTCAGGTAGATCAAGAGATGGGTCATCATGAGCACGTCCGTCTCATGGCGAACGGCGTTCCGCGCCCACGAAATGTACGGCTGAAGCACATATCTGTCGACAAAAGGGGGCAGTTTGAGAGATCCGAGGTCTACAGAGCAGAAGACGGTGGGCTCAAAGTCGGCGCTTGCGGGATTGTTCATGGCCTTGAGAGCAGCCACATCGCGCTCATCCTCCTTGCGCTGCGGAACAGGAGAACCCGCGGCCAGCCCTCCTCCCTCCGACTCCAGACACGTCGAGATGGCGCCATTGGCGTTGGAAACTGTGAGTCTGCGGCCGCTGCTGCTCGTTACCGTCTTGCCTCCATCGCGCGAGGCGGCAATGTCGTCGGCCAAGTTGCTCAGGAGAATGCGGTCCGCGCGTGTAAGTGCGGCATCAAACACCAGGTGCTGCTCCATGACAGACGAACGGGAAGATGGGCAGGAATTGACGAAAGATTACGCCTGATCCAGCCTAGAAAGTCTTTCTTGGAAGACCCCAAGACCCCCTTTGTAAGGATTTTTTTCCCGCTGCCAGATTATCTCCATTCTCTGCTGGGATCTAAATGCGGAAGCGTCCGTTTGTTTGCCGTTGCCCAAGCCCAAGCCCATTCGGGAGCGCAAATTGCCCCCGCCGGCGGTGTAGCGATTCAATTATTCCCACTTATACCGATGTCAGGGTGTCTCTGATCCCTGACGAAAGCGTCGAATGAGAAGCCTGGGCCGCGAGGACCCTGGAGAGACTGCGAGCTGCCATTGGTTGGGCCGCCAGCCCCAGGGCAGAGATCCGTGGATCAGTTGAGTCGGCCGGCCGGTCGGCTTCTGTTGTTAAGTATGTAAAAGGAGAAGTGAAGGCGTTGGTATGAATTGAAGAGGGAAAAAGGAGCGTTGGCTATAGGTACTGTTAATGACCGCATGTGCCACACAGCAAGCAGATTGTCATCGTCGCCCAAAGCCATTGAATCGTAGCTCTTGCAGATTTTAGGCACGAGCATTCATTGCCATTTCGGGCCTGGTTAAATCGTCGTTTGCACATCTCAATGAGTTATGAAGACTCCCTGCCTTAGTGCAGCCGCTGCAGCATGCAACGACATGGATTTGTCCCGATATAACACGCGTTTGAACGATAAATTCCAAGAATGGTTCGATTTTGGTGAAGACATGCTGACCAAAAATCCATTCGGCACTGTTTCATACGCGTACTGGTTGAGGCTCAGTCCTGCAGGGCAATTCCATCTCCCTGGCTTGTATTTTTAGGTCGCATCTCAACACAACACAGAAAACACTGATTATCAAAACGTGGGACAGCCGATCTCGGGAGATGCACCAAGATCTGGAATCGCTACAAATGCTCCGGGAGAGTCGATAGGCTTCCAATTGAGGCTCACACTGTTTCTATGACGTTGTGCAGTCCAGTCTTTGCCATAATCGCTGGTGACGTAGGATGAAGTAACTGGTGGAGCATCGCTCTGGGCGAAGATGGTGTCAGAGCAAGATCATCTATAAAACAGCAGAGAACAAGTAAAACTGACATACGCTTTGTTTGACATCTAAATCCCCTCAATAATATCCGAATTTACTGAAAAACTCCTCTGTCTCAAACTTCAAAATGTCTGGCTACTCTAACGTCGGAAACCGTGGTGTCTACGAGGCTGGTGACCAGCGCAACGTCAAGGAGTCCGAACGAGAGACTGCAGAGAGATTTCACGAGGGCCAGGAGCACTCGCATCAGGCATTGGACTCGAGTTCGTTTCGGGTCTAACACCCCCATTGCATCGTCTTGATACTGACATTTGTACAGAGGACGAGCGATCCATCGCAAACCGTCTCGCCGCGGAGGAGGTACGTTACAGCGGCAATCCGTACCAACAAATAGAGACTAACCATACCAGCAACGGAAAGAATCTTCTGGCGACGATTACGAGACCAAGCTGTTGAAAAAGGACCCTACTCTGCCGGTTCGTACATCACGAGGCTTGCCTCTTTGACATAATACTGACCATTTGGTAGGCCAAGATGCATGGCAATGAGCCTTCCAGGGGCGCCAAGATTGATGCCAGCATCGAAGCTGAAGAGGAAGAGTATTTGAAACGAAAGGGCAAGGCGTAAACGGATGTCACGTATTAGGGAACAACGTGTCAACATGACGATGTATAATTATACTAGCATCTAATGGAATCATAAAAATCACTAGCTATCGCTGCACTTGCAGATCGAATGAAACAGTCTTCAACATATAGAGCCTAACTGATCGGGACCGTGTCGCATACGTAGGACATTCACTGTTTGGGATGGGCGGCTCGCGAGCGCTTCGTCTTGCGCGGCCAAACCAGGGCAGCAAGGGGTCGGTACGAGAGCGTTCAAAAATCTGCATCACTTGTAAATGTCAGCCAGGTTGTCTCCAAATTGAATGCCAAAGTAAAGAGGGAGAGATGTTGTTCTCAGAATATGTAAGAAATTGAATATCAGCTTTCCACCCGGCTTAGCTACTCCGGCGAAAGAGAGCCACCAGGTAGAATCAATCGCAAATTACCTCATCCTTGTGTGCAAGACAAAAAGAAGAGTTGAAATAGACTTACCATTCATTCAAATCACAAGCGTGGGCTTCGTTGTCATTTTGCCGTCAACTTGAAGCGGAAGAGCTTGGTTGGAAAAGAATGCAAGGCCCAGCCCAAGAAATTTTCCTTTTGAAGCTTCCGGGCCCGCGATTGGTCCGTGCAGCCACCCGGGTGATTGGCACCCCGGCACCGGCAAAACAAAGGTCCGCAAATTTTAGTTAGGGCACAGGATGATTTTCTGCCCGCACACTCAGATAGCCGAGCCCATCAAAAAAGTCGTCGGCGATTTCAAGGTGACGAAGCTTCAGCAACAACCACTCCGACCGTGACAATTTCATCGACAATTGGTATGAACACCACCTTCCACACGTGCAGTTGATTTTCCACGCCTTCAACTGCACTGCCGCGACTCGAAGAATCTGGGCTGACCGGGCGAGAACAGATCACCGACACAATGGGCGACGCTGTCATTGAGGGATCCAACTGGCGCCTCGTCGAGGTTGGCCGTGTCGTTGTCATCAACGGCAACCACCCCGACGCTGGCAAGCTTGCCACCATTGTCGAGATCATCGACCACAAGCGAGTACGTTGCGAGCCGGAGTTCAGAGATGGAGGGAAAAGATATTGACCCACGACCGCAGGTTCTCGTTGACGGCCCCTCGTCAAACGCCAAGCTCGCCTCCCGCCGACAAGCCCTCCCCCTCACCAACTGCCTCCTCTCCTCCCTGTCCGTCGAGGGCCTGATCCGGGGCATGCGCACCGGCGCCGTCAAGAAGCTGTGGGAGAAGTCCGGCATCGACGCCAAGTGGGAGGAGACCAACTGGGCCAAGAAGCGGGATCAGATCGAGAGGAGAAAGGGCCTCACCGACTTCGACCGCTTCAAGGTCATGCGACTCAAGAAGCAGCGACGATTCGAGGAGCGCAAGGCTCTGGCCAAGGTCAAGGCCGCCGCATAAATGGTCGGGTCGTTTCGGTAACGATTGGGAGTACTCGGGGGGTGCGTGCTTGCTTGAAGGCTGGGATTAGATCGAGGTGGCACAGAACCCGGACAGGAAAACGCATCAAGGCGGCATAGAGGCTGCTGGATTCTCTTTTGTTCCCGTTCTGGAAGGCTGTATGTCACATTCCATCGGTACGATGGACGGCGTCAATACGGAAATTCTGAGATCATGTGAATTCAAGGCTCGACGAGCACCGCCACACCAAAACAAAAAAAAACTTGCTGGAGCACTGTGAATTGTAGCCAAAATAAACAACGGAATACCCTCAAACTTTGAAGTCGGTCTCTACCGTGAAATTTCCTAGATCCAACAGTCACTGCAATAGAATCACCTGAAATTCACTTGTCGTTCGCTGATACTCCATGAGTGTCCCCGGACTTCCAGGCTGAGGGGTGGCTCTTCAGGTCGCCTTACAGTGATTACCTAATGCAGATTAGTGCCCACCTCCCACCAAGCCCTAGAATTTCGCAGGGCAGCAATTCCATCACAAAACGCCCGACGACGTAACCTCGAAAGACCTCGCTTCAGCCGCTCCCCTCGAACCACGAAACCCGTAAGTCGGCCGAATTTTTCATCGCCGTCTCTGGCATTTTGCGCTCAATTTTGGCGGTGCGGGGGAGGCCAACTTCCCGCGCCGCGAGCGAAGTTTGGGCTGTTCGTTTCGACTAACATCCCACCAGGTCCAGCCAAAATGTCTAACCCCCGCGTCGAAGAGCTGCCCGATGAGGAGCCCAAGAAGACCGTTGTTGAGGAGCACGATGAGGACAGCAGCGACGAGTCCGATGGCGAGGAGACCGGAAACCTGCCCGCCGGTTCGACTGCCGTGATCCATTCCCGCAACGAGAAGAAGGCTCGCAAGGCTCTGGAGAAGCTGCACCTGCAACGAGTGCCCGGCATCACCCGAGTGACTCTCCGACGACCCAAGAACGTGAGTTGGACTGGAGCTGCAGAGCTGAGCAAGGAATATGGGACAGGACAGAGATGCTGACCGGGATCTGTCATAGATCCTCTTCGTCATCAACAACCCCGAGGTCTACAAGTCCCCCAACAGCAACACCTACATGTGAGTCAGAAGTCTAGAGTCCTGCCACCTCTGCACAAGCTGACGCCATATCTAGTGTCTTCGGTGAGGCCAAGATCGAGGACATCAACGCCACCGCCCAGCAGGCCGCTGCCCAGCAGCTCGCCGCCGCGAACGCTGCCGACGAACACGCCGGCCACAACCACGGCGAGTCCAGCAAGGCCGGCGAGGCGGCTCCCAAGGAGGAGGAGGAGGAGGAGGATGACGATGAGGAGGTCGATGCCGAGGGTCTTGAGGATAAGGACATCGAGCTCGTCATGACCCAAGCCAACGTCAGCCGCAACAAGGCCATCAAAGCCTTGAAGGAGAACGACAATGATATTGTAAACTCCATCATGGCCCTGAGTATCTAACCTTCGCTATGAGTCCAATCTAGCGGAGGTGGAAGACAGGAAATGGAGGTATTAGGGTAGCTTCTTGGGTGCGGCTGTGCCCCGCCTCGCATTGCAAAAGAGGTTTTACAAAAGGAATCAAATGTATGGTCCGGTTTCGGTTCACTCTGTGTCTTATGAAAGTGCTGTTGCTACAGCTGTTCCACGTGATTCTGGAAATTTTAGAATTGCTAGTTTTTTTTCTTTGAAAGTCCTGTCTTGGAGCTTCAGCTGAGCTCTCAAGCCTTCCCGAGCCGATACCGCCAATGAGGCACGCTGGCCCAGCTGCGGCAAGACATCACCATCACGTGATCTCCTAGTGCCCGGTAGTTCCCTGGCGAAGTTCGGCAAAGTCCATCAACATCCTTTCAAGACTCAACCTCTCCGCTCCCTCACACCCCAACCCGCAATCAAAATGGCCGCCGTAAGTCCAATCCACCCAATTGATACTTGCAGTCAATAGCAGCACGCTTCAATCGCGCGCCGAAGCCCCCCAGCGCGCGCATCCACGGCCCGCGACCGGAAACATTGAGCTAATTTTCTGCCCTCCCTCTCCAGCGCAGCGCCGCACTCAAGCTCGACTGGACCAAGGTCACCAGCTCGCTGGGCCTCCGCGGCCAGACCGTCGCCTCCCTGCAGGCCTTCAAGAAGCGCAACGAGGACGTCCGCCGCAAGGTGGCGCAGCTGGGCGAGCAGCCCACGACGGTCGACTTCGCGGCCTACCGATCGGTGCTGAAGAACCAGGCCATCGTCGACGAGATCGAGAAGCGCTTCAAGGCTTTCTCGCCTGTGACCTACGATGTCAGCCGCCAGCTCAAGGCCATTGATGCCTTTGAGGCTGAGGCTGTGAAAAACGCTGAGGCGACTAAGGAGGCGGTCGATCTGGAGCTCAAGGACCTGGCTGCGACGCTGAAGAACATCGAGGAGGCCCGGCCGTTCGAGGACCTCACTGTCGTATGTACCACCACATGGAAACCGTCGGTTTTAGTCGACGGGACAAACAAGAATGGAATGCTGATTGCTGTTGCTGCTAGGACGAGGTTGCCGCCGCCGAGAAGTCGATCGACGAGAAGACCTCCCAGCTCGTGTCCAAGGGCCGATGGATGGTGCCGGGCTACAAGGCATGTGACACGATATCCCGCGCGACGAATGCGTTTGCTAACCCCCCGCGTAGGAGAAGTTCGGCGACCTGGCCATGGTTTAAGCGATGCATTCCCCCCGAATCCCGGTTTCGCTTTGTGTACTCTAGCATTGTAGATACGAAAACTCGAGGCAGGATTGAAGTCCTGCTCATACCCAATCATCTACAATTTTTATGTGACGAATTTCCGATACTGTGTGAGGCCGTCGAGATGTGCTGGATGCGGATAATGGGAGGATATATTGAGGCGAATGACACAGGTCGGCACGCTACGATTGGGCGTGAAATATCTTGTACCTAGGCCACACATGCCATGAATCAATAAGAGGAGTGGGATACTAGTTTTCATTTGACGACGACTGGAGGGTTCTGGGGCTGCCCTGGTTATATTATATCTCCTTACCCGTCCAAATCCGTATCGGACATCTCTAGCTTTCTTCGACAGCATTTCGATGCTTGGTAGGTTTGTATGTTGATATTTCTGCCTTCCTAAATAAACAGCACTACCCTGACCGATTGGAAAGCATCAGGAAGTAACTGGGACTCCTGGAATGAAAATCAGGGACTTGTAGTTATTTGTTGACTTGCTGCCAGCATCCGTTGGGCCGGCCAGAATATTTAACGGGTTGACGGAGGTTCCGGTCTCAGAGCTGGGCCTTTAAAGTAGAGGCACATAATGTTCAGAAAAATTTCTAAGTCGACTGATTATGTTAGAATAAATACGTACTGGTTAGGATTCCGGGCTTAATGGTAATTTGTAGTCATGCTCAAGAAAGCTACTTGTTATCAACTTCAAGTCACAATTCCACTATATAAACTACCCTACAGCGACCAAACGTTTTCGACGCACCGGCAGACTCGCTTCAGTGTATACATATTGACCAATGGGTTTAAATTACTATTTTTGAAATTAAGGCCATTTCTGAGTTCCTGCCCGGGATCTTTTGTGGATAGTTCTGGAGTTGAAGTTCTCACCTACAATATATCTGCGTCTACATAGTGGCTTGGGACTGTATGAAGAACGGCGGGAATAGATGACGACTCATAACCACCGATTCGGGTTCAGCTGATCTTTCAAACATACCGATTACCATGAACATAGTATGAAGAAATTCTTCCGTCAGCTGCGCAACCATATTTAAACGGTTCTGTTACCAAACCCCCAAGACGGAGCCCCCGACGTATCGTCCCCATCACTTGTAGGTCAACCGTCGGCTAAAGTGTAAGAGACCTTCACCTCCAGCTCCTATCTTTCACTTATACTTTTAATTCCCATAGAGCATCTTTGATTATATTCGAGAAACAGACAAACGATTATGGTCTTCCCAGATCCTGCCCTCCGAGCCCTCGCCTTCAAGACGGCACCGCCGTTAGACCCCGCCTGGCTCACCTACGAAGCCCAACTCCCACCACCAAGAACTTTTGCCTCAGTACAGGAGAGACAACCAATCTACGCACAAGAATGCCGCGACTTACACGCCAAGATGATGGCCCCGGGGATGCGGGATCATACTCTGTCTCGAGGCATCGTCAAGCGGGAGTTCACTCTCCCTTCTAGAGACGGGTTCCCCATCCCGGTGCTGCAGCTAGATCTGGAAGAGTCTCAGAATGAAGAGCCAGATGTTGTTGTCATCTACTACCACGGCGGAGGACTGAAGGTTGGCGAGGCAGACAGCGAGGAGCTCTCGTGTCGTCACATCCTCAACTCTGGCATCCCACGCATCCGGCTCTACTCCATCGGCTACCGTCTCCTCCCCCAACACCCCGCGCAGACCATCCTCACCGACTGCCTCACAGCCTTCAACGCCCTGCACAGCACCACAGCACGTACAATCATAGCCGGCAGCTCCAGCGGCGGCCAACTCGCCACAGCCGTCTCCCAAGCCGCGCCCCGGGGCTCCGTCGCCGGTGTTCTGTTGCGCTGCCCCGTGACGGCGGACCGGCCTAGCGGGGAGGTGTATGTCCCGGAGAAGCTGCGAGAATGGCACACGAGCGTGTCGCCGTCGTTTACTAGTTCGTTGAATGGGTATTTGCAAAGGGAGGTGCCGCGCGATGGGCTCGAGAGGCTGCCGCTGGAGGCTACGGAGGAGGAGCTGGCGGGACTGCCGCGGACGTGGGTGCAGTTATGTTCGAATGATACTATCTATTCGGATGGGCTGTGCTATGCGATGTTATTAAGGGAGGCGGGCGTGGACGTTGAGGTTGTGCTGGAGAAGGGCTGGCCGCATACGTTCTGGCTCAAGGCGCCGGAGCTGCAGCAGTCTTTTGAAGCGGAGAAGAGGATGGTAGATGGTCTAAAATGGCTTCTTCAGTGGTAATCAAACAGTGAATGAGACTTGAGGTTATTGGTTAAGAAACATTGTGTGATTGTTCCAGTTAAAAAGATCCATCCCAAGAGTCTGTCTCAAGTCGTAGCTAGGTAGGTGACATAGGCCCGAAGCCGAGTTTCCATGATCCTGTAACAGCAAATAGTAATAACATAACCCGTCCATCTAAGAAATAAAACACCCGAGGTACCGAGGCTTGAAACAAGATCAGCTTTCAGCACATACCCAGACCCAGACTCTACTCCAGCGAAACAGTAAAAATGGTCCCATCACAACTCCCACATGCGGTCGTGTCCATATCTTCGTCTCCGCTATTGGTCTTGGAGTGATGCTGTTTTTTATGTGTCCTTCTTCATCGCGTACAGTCCAGTCCATTCCTTGGCTATTTGGATAGCAGCTGGCTCGTTCTCCTTCCAGCTCTTAGCGACGTCGGGGGCGAGAGGATCGTCGGGATTCGGAGCGCCGAGGAGGGCCTGGATAGAGAGGAGGATAGTTCGGATTTGGAGGGCGGGGGACCAGTTGTCTGATCATCTTGCCATTAGTATGAAGGAAAGGAGGAAGGGCGGTGGGGAGGAACGGGGGTCATGCTCTTCAGAACGTCAAGGCAGATACGACCAAGCTTGTCGACGTTGGGATGAAATATCTTGGTAAGGAAACGGATCTTGGGGGGAGTCATGGGGTAGTCCTCTGGGAGGAACAACTCCAGCTGGAAGATACCATCTGGAAAAGGTGAGTAACTGCTCGGAAAGAGCCGCAGGCTTGGGGTTGCAGACCCTCGTATGGCGAGTCTTTGGGGCCGTAGATTTCGACGTCGAAGTAGCGAAGGTTGTCCTCGTGCGGCACGGCGCTGATACCTGGAACACTGCAGACACATCATGCTTTAGATACGTAAAGGCGGCTAGATGGGACGAAAGACGCACGGCTCGGCCATCAACCGTTCGGTCTCCTTTATGATTCGCTTAGGCAGCTCTTTGGCCATGATGATGACAGTGCTGTTGGAACTGCGATAGATGATCGAAGGGAAGAGAAGAGAAGAGACGAAAGGCTTTGGAACTGGGGGTTGGAACGTGAGGCAGAGTGTGTGAGACCCAAAGTGTAGGACGATAAGGCGGGGCAGACACAGGGATGGAGGGGTAATGTAACGACAAACAAGCAGCCCGGCTGCGTATTGGAACAAACGGAGGGCGTCTCGGATTGGTTGTAGAGGCGTTGAGAGCGGAGAGATGACGCCCTGGAGTGGAGGGAGAGGCGGAGCGCGTGAGGCGAGGCAGACGAGGATGAGGTTATAATCTGGACGTATCGGAGGGGAGATGATTTGGAGCTTGGAGGTTTGGAGTCAGTACCTTAGGCAGGCGTAAGGCGGAATTCCCAGAAGGCGAGAGTAGACGCGACCTTTCCCGATACGTTATAGTAAGGGTCATCATTCCCGGCCTGGCGGGCCATGCTGACTCCCCTGAGGAAAGCACTGCCTGACACTTGAAGGGTCCTTCCTCTGGTTGAAGATAAAGGCAAAGAATTTTATGAACACTGGCCATTATACAGCCGAAATATTCCAGAGACTGTCCTTTTACAGTCTGTCTACCATAACACATCACAGAGCATTTAGAAGCATGTCACTTGACGTCGTTACATAGCGTTGGTGTCCTCGTTCAGTGGGCGATCCTGGAGCCTTCAGGGGGTTGAAGCGCTGAAAGGTGCGGGGTTCAGCACAATAGAAGTCGCCCCTACCTCCATGCTTTACACTTGGAATGCCCTGTAAAGTTGCTGATAACGTCCACAAGCTCTTCGATTGATAGGTAGGCAAGAGTATAATAACTCCAAGCTCTCACCGTTGATAACGGTACGGATTTTTCCCTTGTTATAATTTCATCGCAAAAAAGGCTTCTTTAGCAAACAATTTACTACGAAATGTTCAAACAAAAGCCAAAGGTATGCGAAATAGTCAGACTGTCTGAAGCGCTGTCAGAATTTAGTGTAGCTAGACTTGATGCGGCTGGCGTCTTGTCATTTCTAAGTGATGTATTTCACCCGGATGGCCCGTTCTCTATAGACTTCGCCTTGTAATGTTAGAGACCGTCTAACAAACACTGCGAATTTCTGCGACCAACTCCCTGTATTAATCCGCCCTCGGTTTCTCATGGATTCCGTTTGGAAGCCATACATCAAATCTTCGGAAGACGAGTGGACTCGCTTGTCAGACCCCGCAGAACGGAAACGAGTCCAGAACAGGCTTTCACAGCGAGCTCGACGTATGTTTTCTGACAGTAAAAGCCATGAAATGTCAAATCTGAGCTAACACACAATAAATTTTGAAGGATCCAAGCTTGCTAATAAGAAACGCGTTTGCGCAGCGGGGGGTAGCCCGGCGCGTGAACAAATCTCTAAAGACGCCAGTACGGTTGACCCAGCATCAGAATACCGGACATTGAGCAGTACACAGACAAGTTCGACAGATTTGAGCCGGCGATTCCAAGGGCAGATGACCTTGGACCCCACACGAGACACTCACTTCATAGTCATGCATAGCATGACCACTGCCACGGCGTTTGCTCGCATTGCTGACCTGCTTGAGCTGGCCTGTCTACAAGACACTGGCTTTAACATCTGCGCGCCTCTGGAAAGACTTCCTTCATCAATGACACCAACCCTGCAGCAGCAGATCCTCCCACACCAGCCTTACGTCGATATGCTGCCGTGGCCCTCGTTACGCGACCGTTTACTCATTTCGCTGACTACTATCAACGAGATGGAATTCCTGGTAGATGTGTCATCTGACGGCTTCAAGATCTGGGGCTCGACCCCGTGGGACCCAATGGCTTGGGAGATCACATCTGAGTTTGCGAGGAAATGGTGGTTTCTCCTGGACGATGGTATCATGAATACAACGAACTTCTGGCGTCGTCAGAGAGGAGAAGAAGATTTAGTATTAACTGCTCCGTGACTGGGAGCCTATTAGATGGAGCAAGATCCGCGACGACGCGATATATGTACGATAACCGGAGAAAGTAATATTGCCGTCTCGACTGCAGTCTGACATGTCAGAATGCATAAATGTCAGAATATGGGTTGAACTAAGTTCAATGGACGACTATGAGTGGGCTAGTCCCGCTGAGCGCCCCTTTATACACATCTTCTATAACATAACTCCGCCTGCGTTCTTTTGCTCCCCATTCAATTTACGGTTTCGCCATTATCTACTTTCTTTAGTTGGACATTGTGTCGGCACACTTTCGCCATCATTTCCCTCTCTACACTGGGCTCTAGTACTCACAACCTTGGCGTCGGCGAGCCAGCTACCATGGGAGCAGTATTGACTCAGTTATATCCCCCCAAGCCGGCCTTCACGGAGGAGAGCACCCCTTGTCTTACAGGCAAGGTGTTCATCGTTACTGGAGGAAATGCAGGTGTCGGGCTTGAGTTAGTGAAGATGCTGTATCTCAAAGGCGGCACGGTCTACATTGCAGCCCGATCTCCGTCGAGAATTGCAGAACAGATCGAGGCGATCAGTGCAGTCCATACAGACACTCCTGGGAATCTCAAGAGCCTTGTCTTGGACCTGAGCGACCTCTCTTCGCTTCATCAATCTGTTTCTCTCTTCCTATCCCAAGAATCTCGCCTCGATGTTTTGTGGAACAATGCAGGCATCTCAAGCCTTCCTACCGACGCAGGGGAAGCCGGAAACATCGAAGCGATCATGCGTATCAACTGTCTCGGCCCTTTCTTGTTGACCAGGATGTTACTACCCATTCTCACCAAGACGGCAAAAGCCTCACCCAAAGGCACCGTCCGGATTGTGTTCGCGTCTTCTGGTATCATCGACATGAGCGGACCGCCGGGTGGGCTTTCGCTCGCTGAGCTTGTCCCTGGAAACTACTCCAAGGACCCATCACGAAACTACAGCGCTTCCAAGGCCGGTAACTGGTTCCTAGCCTCCGAATTTGATAAGAGGATCCGTGTAGATGGGGTTGTGTCCGTGGCTCAGAGCCCTGGCACCTTGAGAACCAAGGGCTGGAATAATGCGCCGTGGATTATGAGGGCTTTCATGTCTCCCTTCATGCATGAGCCCAAAATGGGCGCTTATACCGAGCTTTGGGCGGGGCTTAGTCCGGATGTGAAGCTGGAGGATGGGGGAAGATTTGCAGTCCCGTGGGGCAGATGGCATCCAAACCCCAAGAAAGAACTTATTAATAGCCTGAAGACTAGAGAAGAGGGAGGCACAGGTCTTGCAGCCCAGTTTTGGGAGTGGTGCGAGGAGCAGACGAGGGGTTATGCTCTGTTGGGCAAATGAGGTTTCTTGAAGAGAAAGATCTTAAGCGTAGTTTCTGTGGTCATAATATACCAAGAAAATGCACCACCAAATTCAGGATAGTGAACCAAATTCCGCACCTCAGAACAGAAAGAACCCCACAGCCTCGGACTTATCAGCTGGTGATCCGAAGCCTCAATCATTACGCCCTCATTCATACCGAGATAAAAAGCGTTCCGTGTTAGCGCCATGATTATCCAGTAACCTATCATTTGAACCGGCCAAGCGCGTACCGAGGATCTCAACATGGTCCTGGTCGGCGTAATGGGCCAAGTTTCAGGTGCCAAAGAATGGGGGCAAGATTAGGCGCTGGAATCCTGGCTGATTTCTGCATGATTGGTTGCTGCATCCGCTCTGCATTCAGCCGTGACAGGTCACCTTGCAGCCTGTTGCTGCGCCTTGGCCTCAGCCACCGCTGTTTGATGCAGAAACTGGCTGGTAATGTTCAGGGCGAAGATGTAGGTAAGTACACCTAAAGCTTCGTGCTTTGAAGTCGTCTGCGGACACGAAGACAGTGCTCTGCTGACACCATCCTCACAGCACCTTAAGTAACTCGCCCTTGATTGGATAGTGCGGTTCAATGTCTTTAGTGTCATAAGTTCTCTGTGACCGTAGAAGGGAAAACCATCAACGATTGCGGATGCTTGCAGGGTTCAGGGGGGTTTGCCCCTCAGCGGCTGCAGCATGCCGGCCATGTTTAGGCCTGACGAGGCAATCGGCTGCCTCATAAAGATTGCTATCATGCTCTCGTCCCAGTTAAAGTCGACGAAAGACCCGAAGCTCCTCATTGTGATGTTCAACTAGTTTCAGCACCGCCCTTAACACATGCCCGTGAGTGCTCTGTCCACGACGAACTTCATGACAGACACATCTCATCTCAATCAGGTTCCCTAATCTCGTCGATGGAGGGTCTTGGTGCAGCAGCAAGCATTATTGCTGTACTCCAAATATCCTCTTCAGTCGTCGAGTACATTAACACAGCCCGGGGCGCCAAGGAGGAACAGGATGCACTCCGAAAAGAAATACGAAGATGCGAGACAATTCTCCGAGAGCTCAAGGACCAGAACGATTTAACGGAAGAGGGTCAGGATTGGTCAAATACAATTGCAGTCCTTGAAGACAAAGATGGGCCGCTAGGGCGACTTTGGATTGCTTTGAAAGAGGTGGAAGAAAAGCTTCGACATGGATCGCTTAAATCCTTGGGCATCCTGAAATGGCCTTTCAAGAAGAAGGATGTCATCGAGCTAGTCGATGCGATCCAGCGGGAACAGTCACTGCTCCAGCTGGCTCTGGAAAACAATTCTCGACGCCTACTGCAGGAGATCAAGAGAACTTCCAATACAAACAACAAGCAGCTTACGACTTTGATAGAGGGCATTCAGAAATCCTCAGATGACACTAAACAGCTCACGACTTTGGTGTCTCAACTGGAAAAAAATTTAGGAAGTCTCCAAACCTCGACATCTGGTTTGCGTGATGAACTGGACAGTCTATCACGCCGGCACGATCAAAAAGAACAACGGGCTGAGCGATGGGAAATTCTCGACTGGTTGACAGAAGAAAATGTAGATGCGCATCAAGATGATGTCTTGGGTCGCAGGCAGGCAGGCACTGGTCAATGGATTTTTCGGACCCCTGAGTTTGAGCATTGGTTGCATCATAAAAAGGAGACGCTACTCTGCACGGGCATCCAAGGCGCCGGAAAGACGATTCTCACGTCAATTCTGATCGAAGAACTCCTTAAACGGTTCGGAGACGATATGGAGACCGTGGTTGCATACATCTACTTCGAATATGATCGGCAGAATGAGCAGACACCTCCAGCGCTCCTCGCGAGCTTGCTGCGGCAGCTAGCCCGACATCCTTCTCACATACCAGACTGTGTCAAGTTGCTTTACGAGAGGCACCGACACAAAAAGACGCGGGCGACATACGAAGAAATCATCAAGACTCTTCACACCATAACGAAACAGTATGACAGAGTCTTCATCGTCCTTGACGCCCTCGATGAATGTCAAACTGCCGGCGGCCAAAGAGACAGGTTTCTGCGAGAGATGCGTCTGTTTCAAGCCCAGTGCGGAGTCAATCTCTTCGTAACGACTAGGCATATGGCAAACATTGAGAAGGGTTTTAAAGGAAGTATTAGATTGGAGATTCGAGCCAGCAAGCACGATATGGGCCTGTTTCTAGACGAAAACATATTCCGATTACCAGACTTTGTTGAAAGCGATGCGAATTTGCAAGAAGAAGTCAAATCCTCTATTATCGACGCGGCGGCTGGCATGTAAGCGATCCTTCAGAGCTCGAAAATTATTGTGTTAACCGTACTTAGGTTCATGCTTGCGACGCTTCACCTAGAGGGTCTAGTCGGGGAGCAGTCTCCCAAAGCGCTTCGGGTTGCGTTGACAAAGCTGCCGACTGGTACCGATGCTTATGCCTTTGCATATAGTGATGCTATGAAACGAGTCGAAAGGCAATTGCACAATCAGAAAAGGCTCGCCAAGCGGGTGATATCATGGATTACTCGAGCAACAAGACAACTGACTGTCACGGAATTGCAACACGCATTGGCTGTCGAAAAGGGCGAAACGGAGCTTGACGAGGATAATCTTACCGATGTCACTCAAATGGTTTCGTATTGTGCGGGCTTGGTCACCGTGGACAAAGAAAGCAACATCATCCGGCTAGCACACTATACGACACAAGAATATCTTGTGCAGACATGGCGAGAATGGTTTCCCGAAGCCGAATTTGATATCACAACTGCATGTTGCACCTATCTCTCGTTTGATCTATTCGGCAGTGAACTATACGCGACGATGAACTATAGACAGATATTCCGAGAAAATCCGCTCTTAAAATACGCGGCACAGAACTGGGGAAGGCATGCTCTAAATGCCGAAACTTATTGTGAGCAAGTGATTCAATTCCTGCGCTCCGACCGCCATGCGGAAGCGTCTGGCGAAATCTTGTTTGCAGAACAAGAATGTGGAGAGTTCGATTGGCCTTATACACATTTTCCAGGCCGAATCAGGGGTGCTCATCAAGCAGCTTTCTTTGGGGTCGACTACGCGATCAAAGAATTCCTCCCTGAGAGCGCAGACCTGAAAGATGGATTTCATCGAACGCCGTTGTTCTATGCGGCGTTGAGTGGCCACGATGAGATCGTCAGGCTTCTGATTGAGACAGACAACGCCGATATTAACATCTCGGACATTAAGGGTCTGACACCGCTCGCATGGGCTGCCAGGAACGGACATGTAGCTGTCATCTCGACGCTGCTTAAGGCAGATGCAGTGAATCCAGACGCAAAGGATGCTATCGGGAAAACACCATTGGCTTGGGCTGCGGACCATAACCACCCAGCAGCCGTGAAAATACTGCTCGCAAGAGATGACGTTGATGCCAATTCCAGAACGATTGCTCAGTTGAATGAAGGTGCGTGAGCTATAAGTTCTCAAGACTTTAAACCACTGGAGCTGACATATTGATGTGCCGCAGAGGATCGATGGGAAGGAGATACATATGCTTCTCGAACACCTCTCTCATGGGCTGCTGATTCCGGCAATGACGAAATAGTGAAGTTGCTGCTCGATACTGGCAGAGTAGAAGTTGACGTCAAAGACGGAGCTGGGCTCACTCCGTTGTCTTACGCCGCTCGCAAAGGTCACAGCACCGTCGTCGGATTACTTTTGGCAACTGGTAAGACTGAAGTTGACTCGGAGGCGACTACTGGAGAAGACAAGGGGAGAACACCTCTGTCATTCGCAGCCGAGAAGGGCTTTGCATCAATCCTGCAACAGCTTCTCGATACCGGTAAGGTCAATCCCGACTCGATTGACTACGAAGGGAGGACACCCCTATCCTTTGTCGCCGAAAAGGGCTCTGCATCAATCGCGCAACAGCTACTCGATACCGACAAGGTTGACCCCGATTCAATTAATCACAAAGGGAGGACACCCCTTTCATTTGCCTCCGAGGTAGGCTCTTTGTCGATCGTGAAACAGCTTCTCGATACAGGCAGAGTTAATCCCGACTCGAATGACCATGAAGGGAGAACACCTCTGTCGTTCGCGGCCGAAAAAGGGCACCGAGAAGCAGTGCAGCTGCTTCTAGAAACCGGGAAAGTTCAGATCGACTCGAAAGGGGGGGACATGAAATCGATGGGAGGGGGCATGACACCGCTGTTATGGGCCATCTCAGGGGAGCGCCATCCACATGAGGGCGTCATCAAGTTACTTATCGACAATGGTGCTGGTATTAACTCAGTCAATAAACATGGTCAGACGCCACTATCTCAAGCGGCCCGAGAGCGGAACGAGAATGTTGTTCGAGAGTTGCTCAAATATGGCGCTGAGGTGGACAGAGGATCTAAGTCGGGCCAAACACCCTTGTCGCGCACTATAGGGCCAGGCTTCGGGGCCATTACCAGGCTCTTGCTGGAGGCAGGGGCCGAGGTAGACTTCAGGGACAGTAAAGGACGGACTCCGCTGAGCCGTGCTTGGGGAAATGCCCGTGAAGCCGTCGAAGAGCTACTGAAGAACGGAGCGCACGTGGAATCCAAAGACAACGCCGGTCGAACGCCATTGTCGCATGCCACTGAGGATGATGAGGAGATCGTTGTCGAGCTGCTGCTGAAGGCCGGCGCCGATGTTGAATCCAGAGACAACGAAGGCCGGACTCCGCTGAGCCATGCCACACACGAAGGCATCAAATGTGCGCGGAAGCTACTGGAGCATGGTGCTCAGGTTGACTCCAAGGACAACAGTGGCCGAACACCACTATCTTATGCGGCAGGCAAATCTGACGGTTTCTGGGAGGTTTACGAAGCTAGCCCTCTTGTCGAGCTACTCCTCGCGAATGGTGCTGAAGTTGATTCGAAGGATAAGTATGGTCGAACACCGCTCTCGTATGCCGTCAGCGATGATGAGTGTATCACGGACTTTTCTATCGGGGCTTTACTCGCCGGAAAGGCTGATATCAACTGCAAAGATAATGAGAGGAAGACACCGTTGTCAAGAGCTGAAGAGTCTGGCACAAGCTATCTGCTACTACCTGCGACTAGTTGATCAGCTCCCCTCAGCCCCCCTTCAGCCCCCATCGGCTCTACCCACCCCCTTGATGCTAGGAGATGGTAAAATAGATAGAATAGAAAGTCGGGGAAAGGAAAAATAGGCAATCAACTGCTCTTAAGACTGAGGCTTGAAGCTTCAATCTGGTACAGACAGCGCGCCAACTGCGTAATAGCTTCATGTAGGCTATTTGCTGATCTGACGCTGATTGGGCTCGTTAGCGGGCTGCAGATAGCAGCAAGGGTGCACCTCTGCCTAAATCTCGACGGCCGCGGCTCATGAGAAGGCCTGACGATGACAGGTCTTGAGACGGACCAGCGCGAGGTTTATCCCACAGGCCAGCTCTTCTTAAGGAGTCTTCGTCTTACTCGACCAACACGCATATTCCACTTCATCCACCGCCCACAATGCCAGGCAATACCTGGTTCCTCCCTCCCGACTTCAGCTTCCTCCCGGACGGTCAAATCGCCCTCGGGAGAGTCATCCCTGACCCCCGGCGCCCGACCGTAACGCTCGCGTCCCTCGCCGATCACCCAACCATCGCACTCCCGGATGTCAAGGACATCACCGAGAAAAACCGCAGTTTCTCGAAAGAGAAAGCCCGCTCCTTCGGGCTCGAACTCTTCGCCAAGTTTATCGATCTCGCCAGCGCAAACGCCACAACCGACATGTCGTGGTTCAAAAACAAGTCCTTCAGCGCAGTGGACCATGAGGTGCGGACATACAACGGCGCTTTCTCCCCGAAGACTTTGAAAGCCATCGTTGAGATCGACGACGTGAAAAGGCACATCAATAGCGGACGATTCGGCAAGCGATGCGTTTATATCATCTCTGGGCTACATGTGGCACAAAACAGCTTTACGGTGACGGACGAGAGCGGGAAGAAGACCGCTGCTTCGCTCGGAGCGTCAGGTCCTGTGCCCGCTGGCGCTGCACCGGTTGAGCTGGGGCAGAAGATCTCTGGGAGCAGGGAAGAGAAGAGAACGGGTGGTTACGATACGGCACCGGGGATCGTGTTCGCCTATCGCCTACATGTGATTCGGCCAAGGGAAGAAGGCAATGAAGCAGAATTATTTTCGGATAGGACCGCCTTCTTCAGCGGCGAGGCTGGGGAGGAGGAGGAAGAGATGGAGATTGTTGAGGTAAATGGGCTGGCGCTTGAAATGGACCTGGATTTGGAGCCCGATAGCTACAACGAGAAGAGGATTGAGGGGCAAGAGGAGTCTTATGTGGTTTTTGAACCCTCCAACTAAGAAGCTTGAGGATAGTTATCTAGCCTTGATTTCTATGGCTTTGCTTATATTTCTGTGGCTATTTCTCTCCCTCTTGTCGCTTAGCCGTTAGATATTGGTCCAAGAACGTCAAACTAGAACATGGACTCAGACAGCGCTTCAACTTGCCGTGCTTCCAACTTATCCCAGCTGAACCTTCTTAGCCCCCGATTGCGAGTTCAGCGATTTCTGCCACTATTCTGACAGCTCTTGTCAGAAAATTAGGTTGAATTGTGTTTCTTTTTTATTTGCTGCTCTGTGGGGCTAAGACTCCCAGCTTGCGGCGTGAAAATAAAAGGAACAAAGGACTGACTGTCAAGGTTAATAATATACATGACTTAGATACTCCATAAATATCGATGAACTGGGCTATCAACCTTCCCTTAGGTCGCTCCCGTTATATCGGAAGCCTCCTATCGATATCAGACAGGGCATCGCAAATTGAACAGTATCGTTGGATATCGTTCGGTCTATTCTTCCAAAATAACATCGGATTCACGGCCCTACATCGTGAATGGTCGGGGTCGGTTCGTGCCAATCGGTGCAGCACTGCCTCCATTCCCTTGCCCGTCCGAAGACGCTGCAAGACCTGATCTGATGTGCTCGCCGCCTTCCCTTGAAGGGATACTAAAGATGGTAATACGGGAAGGTATGAGAGCAAAATGGAGCTGATCCCCGCCATTACGACCGTGGCTACTGAGGACCCAGGCTGGCAGACATTAGGATATATGGTCCTGAACTCGTCTCGAATGGAGTCCGAGATATCGTCACCATATGTGCCGAGTATAGCGGAACCGTTGCTTATATTGGTCGAGTTGGAATGTAGGAAGACCCCGTGGCAATTTGTCGCGGAGACCGATATGACATCTGGGTGGCGGGCCGGGAAACTCTCGTCGTCCGCGTACGAGTTCCCAGTGCTCGCGAGGAAGATGATGCCATCCTTACGTTCCTTCTGCACATTTTGAATGGCTTCGCATATCCCCTGGTGGTCTCTTGGGAAGCCAAAGGACATGGAGATAATGTCAGCTTTGCCAGTCTGCCCAGCCCAGAGAATAGCCTGTTCAACCCGTAATGTCAGCGAGACTTCCCCCTGCATGGAGAACGAATCAGACTACTCACCTTCTCAATATTCTCTTGACTACTTCCAAGCTCACTCGTGCTTGCTGCGACACGCGCTACCAGTATTTCTACATTAGGAGCACACTCCATAAGCAGCCTCACCATGAAGGTGCCGTGGCCAAATGCGTCCGTCATTGTCTCAGAGTTTGCTTCGACAAAGTCTCTCTCTTCAACAACGCCTTTTAGTAGTCTGCTATCTGCCTTGAAGGCAGGGAAGTCCCTGTTAAGCCCTGTATCCAGGATCGCAACTCGAACCGGCGTCGTGGCTCGATGCCGGCGTCGATTCCGTTCCACTTGCCCACTGATTTTCTTCAGGTCTTCAAGCCACTTCTGAGGGATGATAGCGCTGTGGAAAAGTGCTTCTGGTCCATCTGGTCCATCTGGTGTGCCGGGTACTGCTATTTGCGGAGCAGGGGTCTTCTTCTTGTTGACGTAGGTAATGTCCCCGTCCTGAGCTCTGAAGCCCTTTTTCGCTAACCACGCAAGAGGCCGGACCACGTTCTTGTAAAAGATCTTCCTTCTTGTCAGAATACCTGTTTTCAACTCTGCATCTGTTGGTGGCCTGGTAGGTTGCACGCCTCCCTGACGAGGCCCTTTCGGTTGCTTGGGTGGAGGGATGAAGTTCTCGCTGTGAAGGCAAAACCTCACAGCCTGGTCGAAGTGCTTCTTGTTGTTAGTGAAGCCGTCCCAATTTGCCTCTTCCAATTCGAGCAGTTGATCGGTTGCGATCTTGTGGCTTAGGTTCGCCTGTGCGATTAAATCCCGACGTTTGCCAGTCCGGAAAGGCTTTGCGAGACCGATTTCCAGTAGCAATACGCCGATGTCAAAGATCCTAGGACATCGATGATTGAGCATACCTTCATATAGGACATCCGGCGCGGTATTACTAGGGACGCCGAATGGGAAAGACAAGTAAGCGCATAAAGGCAGTTGGTCATCGTGTCCTCTGCTTTCTATTTCGGGCATGAACCATATCGTGTTGCTCGTCCATTTAGTTCGCATCAATTCCGAGTCGTAGTACTGCCAGTATGACCGTGCTACGGCATACGAGAGCATCACCTTGTCCTTTGGGGTGAGTTCGTAACGGCTGAAGACGTCTTTGAGCGATTCCCCGAGCCCGGGACGAAGCATCTGTTTTAAAACTTCGGTTTTATCGAGTAGAAAAAGACCATGGTCTTTCGTGAATGAGAGAAACAGGCGGGCAGTATAATCCTTTTCCAGAATCGAGCAAAAGCCTCCTCGACTGAGCGGTTGCCGACTCTTCTCTATGAAGCTTTCAGGTTGACTAGATGCTGAATTCTTAGCGAGTACAAGTAGTATCGGTTTGAAGAGAGAACTAATTAGTCTATAGGCGGCCCGATTGATCGGATGGTCAACACTAGGCGACTTCCAACTAAACGGGACTACCGAGGCAAAACGTAGCCCAAGAGAGGGCTCAGAGGCCAATGTAATGGCCGTCGCCACCGCCATCTGACTGAAAATGTGACTACGGTGTAAAATGCACATACGTTTTCAAGAAAAACTCCTGCCAAAGTGCCATATTGATCGCTGAAACGAGGATGACAACGTTTCGTGAAGTTGAGTCCTGACCGGTTCCAAGTTCACGTAGACTTAGCCGTGCTAAATGTCGCAACGTTCCAGGATCCTGTTCGTAGGCTAGCATCGTGTCATTGGTTTCGTGAGACGCCGGGTCGCACTCAGAGATTGACTGAAGGGCCTTGAAAACGTCGTCATGGAAGTCACCCGAACTATTATCTTTCTCTAAGGGCTGAAGCACGGATTCGGGTAACGCTTCTGCTTCGTTTTCGTCCTTTGTCAACATACCAATAAGTATGTCGCAGTCTTCTTTGAGCCTTTGAGCCTTTTCTGTTTGTGTCTTGAAGAAAGTTGCAAGGCACGTCTTTTGGTCTGGGGGATTAGGCCTGTTGAATAGGGACCCGAAATCCGGAAAGCGTGAGACAGCCGACCCTTTCGTTGGACAAATGACATCCTGTACGCCCGCTAGAGTCGTACCGCAGAGCTGCTCTAAGTCGGATTCAACCCAGTAAGGCGGAAGAGAGCTGAGATACGTGCTGATCAAATGGAGTCTGGCGGCAATGTCGTGGGCTGTGCGGTAGCGGCTCTTATCGGACGGTGTGAGGAGTCCCTTCTTGAGCAGGCTATAGATGGCCTGGGAGATCTCTGCAGCCTGTGATGTTAGGAGGGTCGAAGCGTCTTCCGCCATATCGTTGTGTGAAGATATTCGTCTCCGCGTGAGACACGCGATTGTTAGGATGAGGAGTGAGGCTGGGTGCCTACATAAGCGATATGGACGCCATTGGTTGAGAAAATCCCGCATTCCCCGCTTCAGCTGGAAAGTGTGTGAGAGGAAGGCAAGAACGGTTAAGAGCTCTAACATTAGATAAAATATCAAGAGAGCTTGATGGAGGAAATCTGAATTAAATGCTATAAATTTGAAGCTTATAGTATAGAAGGATTACACTACAATGCCTAACATACGAACTAGGAAATAAAATAGGCTTTCGCATTAAAAAGAAGGTGGATTAAGCTAACTCTAAAATCGAAACCCTGAACGGTTATATAAGCGATAGAATATTAAGGGGGAGTAATACGTGCACCGGTACCGGTGCAAATAAGATAACGTGATATGCGTGCACCGGTACCGGTGCATTTAAAATTTATTATGTAAGCAGAAAAAAGGGGGAATATCGCGAATTACCGAACCACTAACTTAACGTGTGGAATGATA